>JANKKI010000146.1:600000-778785 GCA_025175665.1 Cinchona pubescens | reverse complement strand
CAAAATATTCAATTTGATTTTCTTCTTTTCCGAGAGGAACCTTCATTTTCTAGATGGAATCCTATTATGGATATAACAAGGTGTCAACAACACTTTACCCCATTTATGTATAGGGTAATTTTGTTCTTAAAAAATTATTGAATTAACCATACACACTAAAGTACAGTTTTTCCTATCCGCTAAACTATTTTGTTGCTGAGTATAACATGCAAAGAACTGATTTTTTACACCATATTCTTTACAAAAATATCAAATTTAGTAAAAAAATATTCTCCACGTATCAATGCGGAGATTTTAATTTGGAGATTTTAATTTTCTTTTCTATTAAATTTTCTAATTCAGATTTATAACTTTAAACATTTCAAATGTTTCATCTTTATTTCTAATTAGATACACAAGTAAATTTAGTGAAATCATCCATAAATGTTATACAATACCTTTTTCTACCTCTTGTAAGAGTTCCATTTAATTCACAAATATTTGAATGAATTAATTCAAAATTCATGTATTTTCTACTTTAGGAAATGGTTTTTTAGTATTTTTGATTGAACATCCTGCTGAACCTGTATGTACATCTTATTGAACCTATTGTACACGTGTAAGGTTATTTAAATAAAACCATAAATTTGGGATTATTCTATAGCTGTCTCTTATACAGAGACAGGTGTAACGATATAAGCAGAAAATATAATTTTATTAATATTGGTACTAAGTTTGAACATATTCTCACTATAAAATCCTGTTTTATTGTTTCGCTTATCTTCTAGATTAGATGAAACCTTTTTCTTGCCTTTCCAAGCATTCTTTTTCTTACGTTCATCTACATAATTCATTTAAGACGGAAAATACATCGCATCACACTTTCAAGTTTCCTCTTCAATATGCAAATGCCTAAGTATCTTTTCAATAGTAAAATCTTCTCGGTATGTAGGAGTTTCTTCCTATAATCATTCTAATTCGAAGGCAATTTAGAGATAATCACCCTAACTTGTAGTGCTTCAAGAATAATTACCTTTAGGTCACAAAGCCTACTAAAAACGACTTGTAGTTCGTGAACTTATTTCATAATGGGTATGTTATCAAGCAATTTAAATTCAAAATTATTTCATCATTAGAAATTTATCCATACCTTGTATTTCATGATTGTATTTCTCCTCCAATAACTTTCAATCTTAATTGGAGATTTGATTGACATGTATAGATCATATAGGCAATCGGAGAGAGTGTTAAGAATATGCCCCCTATAAGTGAACTCATCATTCTCTCACTTTTTCTTTTATTGATCCACTTTCTCCTTCTCCTTGGAACTAGCCTCATTGGCAAGATCAGCTATTGGCTTTAAACTTGGATCTAGAACATAAGCGATGTTGAATACGGTAAGAAGAAACATTATCTTGTCCTTCCATTAGTTGAAGTTAGTGCCATCAAATTTATCTAATGTCACAAACTCTACATTCAACACTTGCAAGCAACTAGAGGAGAGCTACCAAAGATAGGGAGCTCAAGATAGAGACAGGCATTCCCACTTGAAAGTGTTTGTTGTGAAAAAGTCCTGTTTATTTTCTGTCTCTTATACACATCTAGATGTGTATAACTACACCTGTTACTCTTATACACATCTAGATGTGTATAAGTGAAGATGAATGGGATGTCCATGTATTAGTTTCACTTTTAGAATTCAACAAAGAGAACGGGTTTCCCAAGAGTTTAGTGCCTTGGATGAGAAAAAGTAACGGAAAGAAGAAGCACTGAAAGAAGAGAAGGATTGTCAAGTTTTCTCTTCATCAGAGGAAGAAGTCGACGAAGCATGTGTTGCTATCAAGAAGTCGAGAACTGCTAAAGTCAAGGATTTGATAACATCCTGTGTAATTAAACCTAAGACTTCTTAATTGCTATTGATTGAAATGACATGGTCGGGTCATTACGTATTGTTCGGGATGGATGACATGAAAGTATTTCGTAGCTTAGAAGTTATAAGTGAGCCAGTCATGGAAAAAGAACGGCTAGAGTTAATGGATGTCATCACCGCCCAAGATGCTGGGGTTGAGTAAACAAAGTCACATTCCTTGGTTCAAAGTCTTCCTTTGGTGTGTTTTATGATGTGTCTACGACTTGTGTATTTTGTAGTGTATCCACTTCTATGTTTATGTTGCGATTACCTCTAATGTCCTGTGGTTGTATTGTTGTTATTCTATTATATATATATGTAGTGTGATATGACTTTGTTTATTTAGACGTACCATTTGAGAAATCTCCAACATTGTCATACTACATCGTTTTATTGAGTTAACACATGCTATATGATTGAATTCTGAATATTCTCTTCCTTTTCACGAGGGCGTAACTATATTTGCATCGAAAGAACAGAACCACTGGTTAAAGTTAAGAACTCTTTCTTCCTTATAACACTATTAGAGGCATTTTCTGATACAAGTAAAAAATGAGATGATTTTATGTGTATAAGTGACGCCCTGTACCAAAAGTTAAGAGAATATTCATTCTATGGGCGAATATAGCATGTGTAACTTTTAGGATGCTAATTTGGCCATAGGCAGGTATTATAGGTAAATGCTACAATCCTGATGCGAATTGCACATCTGTAATACACATCTAGATGTGTATGTATCTTAACTTTTAAATTTGTCCCGTTATTAAAACTGTTAATATTGTTGAAAAAATTAACAATTACACGTGTACAATAGGTTCAATAAGATGTACAACAGTCTACCACAATATTTTGGATGAATAGGTAAAGATTTCATCAATTTTGGTGGTCGTGTTAAGGATTAGATTGAAATTAGACAAATTTGAAATTTGGGAACAAATTATCCAAAATTGAAATTTGACATGAAAAAGGAGATTAGTTATCTCGATTGGGGAAATACTTAGATATGTCCGTTCTTTGACCCTACTTGTAAACTATATAGTGTGGGTTAAATATTATGAAATAAATAGATCTGTATCGCTTATGTAATGTTGCATAATATTTAACCCCTGTCTCTTATACACATGTTCGAACTATAAGTACAGGTATTGAATATCTTTGTATGATTTGCGAGCTGCTAAAATTCTAATCTACCATATTAGAAGTTAATTTAAATTATTTCTTTAGATTTTTATAAATTTAGGTGCATTTAAAATTTATTAATTTTAGGCCTAACAATTACATCAATAAATTGATAGATTTCAAATCCTTTGATTCAAATGCAGCAAATCTGTAAGGTTTAAAATTAATTGTGTAGATTTACAGGCAAAGTTATAAACAGTATCCACCTAAAATTTTTCCATATTATTTGCGTTTCAGGTTTGTTGTAGATATAGTTGAGCAACAATTCTTAATCAGCTGTGCAGTAGGGACTTTTGGTATGTCAAAACTCGTAGGAGGTGACCAAACTGATGTTTCTCAAAATTTTCCTCAACTAACAACAATTCTTTGCTTTCATTCACTCTATATAAATACCCGCTGCTGCATATCTAGATGTGCAAAGAGACAGTGTATAACAACATCCATAAATCAAATTGTTGAAACAATCTAGCTAGAATTCTTGAAGAACTAACGTCTTGAATCATGGCTGCTGCCTAATTATAGGAATTTTAGATGTTATTTCTTTGATCATCATGATTTTATCTCAGTTTCCAGCATTGATATTAGCTTGGCAGCTGCTCGCCAACTGCTACAGACATCTCCAACTGTTGTGCCTACAATTCCATCAATACCCAATGTGCAGCCATTGCCTGCTATGCCAACAATTCCTGCTATACATTGACACCATTGCCAGCCTCAATGCCAACAATACCAACCCTGCCAAAGCCCACAGTGCCACCATTGCCAAGAGACTTTGATGGCCTTGCCAAACCTGCCTGCTACTCCGAAGGTGACACTGCCTCCCCTGCCGGCTACATCACTAGATGTGTATAAGAACAGCGCTCAGACCAGTCCTAATACAGAGTCTGCATTTTCGAAAACATCCTTCCCTCACACCGCCTTCATAGCATTCTCTTATACACAGATAGATATGTCTAAGATACACATCTAGATGTGTATGAGACAGCTCCTAAACAATTATACCTTATTCGAGTGCATGTCTTTCAATATGTAATTCTTTTTTCCTTTGTGATTCCGAGTAATTAATGTTATCTATAATTTCCTAGTTATTTCATGGATGATTGGAGTACATTGCTTCCTATTTTTGTTCCCTATTCTCAATTTTTCATTCAAACTCGACAGTGTCAAACCATTTGAACGAAAATTGAGTCACAAGATTGTTAAAAAGGAAGATTGTGGGGTGGTCTCTCAATTGACTAAACTCTATATATCGTCCACTAATATAAAGAACAGGTAGGTATCAAACCGTTGAATTGAGAAAAATTGTAAAATAAAAGTGTTGACTTAAGAATTTTTGGCTAATTTGTCAACGGTAGTGGGGGTTGGTGATCCCTACCATTTTAATTCACTCGCTCAGTTATAACTGGTCGCAACACATAAGACCTGTTTCTTATGATCTGGACAGTTAAAAGATGCACAAAAATTCTTAACCCCTCTACTGTTTAGGCTTCGTAGTAGTCCGGTTGCATGAGAATTGAGAACACTAGAGCTCTTTAGTGATCTTGGCACACTCCATATTTGTGCTATTTGAGAAAAAAGTTTAATTATAACTTTAATCAGATTTAACATAATTAAATTATAAGGGGCATTTTATCAAGAAATTTTAAAAGCCAATTTTTAATAAGTCAGTGAATATGTGAATAGCTTTATCTTTTTTTTTTTTTTAGTTATTTTAAAAAAACATGGGTAGTTTTTCTTTTAAATTTTGTGTTTTTTTTGTGTATAAGAGACAGATTCTTTCCTAACCATTTCAATCATTAGACCAATTAAAATTGTGTCTTTTATATATATATTATGAAATCTGACATGGTACTGAAAAACATTTGAAAATTTGTCACACTTAAGAGATTCGCATCATTTGTTGTCTGTTGCTACTTTCAGCCTCAACATAGAACTAAAAACTTTTAAAACTTATCACACTTTGAAATTCGCATCATCAAATGATGAGTGCAAATACCTTTATTTATATGCCGTGTGTACGAGCACACATACATGCTCCTACTTTATTTTTCCCATTACATCAACTTTCAACCATGTACTTTATTTCTTCTACATATTAAGTTATACATGGAAGAGAAAGTTAATTAATGTTGACTTAAGAGTCTCTTAATTTTCATTCTGCAGTGTAAGCTTCTTCAGGATTGTAGCAGCACCTGCAATATCTGCCTCGGCCACCGCAACAACCGAATCTGCAATGCCCACCTCCGCCACCACGACCACCACCTCCAAACCCGCCACCATCGCCTCCACGAGCGTTGATGTCAACGTTTACTTTTCCTGCTGCTTCATCAGCTGAATGGACAACACTAAGCTTAAGTTCCCAACACTTTTTTTATCCATTTAAATCCTGTTTATTTAGATGTTGCAATTATTACCTGTTCTGCAACACCTTTGACATCCATTGCGGCCCCAGCCACAGCAGCCAAATCTACACCGACCTCCATATTGTTCAGGTTCCTTTGCCTTGTCCTCTGCAAACAATTTTTTGAATTCATTCCACAGTTCATCCAATATATATATATATATATAACCACACCCTACCCTTGCCTTTTATTATTGACTCGGATGCAAAGATTTGAACACATAAATGAGAAAATATTTTACAATTAAACTGCACTTCGTTGTCCGCAACTCATCCAATTCAATAATATACAAACTGCACTTCGTTGTCCGCAACTCATCCAATTCAATAATATACCGAATAGTATTAAACTATTGCTTTGCATGTTATGTTATATCATACTCGTCCCACTTCTTATTGCACCATTTATTTGACTGGCATGTTTCTCGTGTGCTATCATCTCAGAGTTAGTTTCAACACCTCAAATGGGACCATGTCAGTAAAGTAAATTTGCAATACGAAATGAAACAATTATACTATAATCGAATTCCTAAATCCATCTTATACTATGCAGATATGTATAAGAGAAATCCATGGTGGTCTAGAGTACTGTGTCTTATAAACACATGTTATAAGAGATCATTTTAATTGAAGAACTACAAAATACAGGCATAGTCTTGGTCAAATGCAGTAGCTTATTTAGCTGATCGTAAATAAGACCCTTTGTTTCATCTTTAGGTGTATCAGCTGCCATAGTTGAAGAAACAAGTTGCTGAAATAAAGCACATAAAATGTGTATGAACATAAATGCTCTGGACTTCATTTGAAAATCTTAGAATTTTATGCTTTTGCCTTACAAAAGAGAAACTGATAATGTTATGGCAAAATACTAGATTCATTTAAGCTCTATTTATAGTGAATAAATTAGTATTCGTGAAGAGTTTGATAATGGCTCTTATATATGACGTTAGTCAGAAATAGTGTCTTTTGGTTTCTAGATTCTCAGCACAAATGCAGTACGTGCGGTGGGATATTGACCTTTTCTCAGATCCAGAATGTGGCTTAATTTTAAGCTTCAACTTAAACTCAATAGTAAAAGGATGGGAAGCAAAGTGATAATTGCTCCACAAATTCTGTGAGCTAAAAAGTTACAGATACCTAATAAAATACCAATTATAATCAAACGGAAAAATTTTAGTTTAAGTTGAGCATTTAAAATATAAGGGACGGTGTTAGGCTAAAAAGTTAGGAAAAAGATAGATTGAAAACTATGCTTGTTGAGTGATAAAGGTAATTAGATAAACATCAAAGATGTGAGGCTCTTATTTTTCTTGGAAGAAATACATAGTGAAGGGTCTGAAATGGTGACAGCTAGCAGATTAGTTTGGCCTAGTTCATTCATAATGTGCCCCTGGAAATTGATTTCATAATTTAAAAAAAAAATTTTATCCTCTTACCTACCTTTAATAACTTGAATCTATGACTAAAAGATTATTGGGATGATTTCGAAATGTTAACTCTGTTTTAGGACGGTCTGAGCGCTGCATGAATGGGAGTATGGGACTTGTGTTGTGTCAGCTACTTGCATCTGCTGCATGCATGGGACTTGAACCAGCTGCATATACAAGTCTAGATGTTGTTGAAGAGACATTTTTCAAACGGAGACTATAATACCATAAAAGGGAAAAGCAATAATTTATAAAAAAAAAAAAATCCACGGATAAAGTGTAATCGTTTTTTTTTGGGGGGGGGGTGGATTATTCATGAAATATAATCTTTAGAAATTTTAATATCTATTTTTTGTTTTTTTTAATGTGTGATTTAATATATTTATGATTTGTAAATGCATGATTTATCATACATATGAATTTTTGTTTGAGTTCAAGAAGTGAGAGGTATTATAGATAGTATATTACGTAGGGGTGTTCATGGGTTGGGTTATTAGATTAGTGAGTTTTTGAGTTCAAAATTTTTGAATTTTTAGATTGAAAAAGTAACCAACCCAAGTAAAATCGAAACTTAAGTAAACCCAATCCAAGTATTACTCGAGCAGAATATTCAGGTTTTTCAAGTCACTTAGTTTAAATTTTTTTTAAAAAAAATGAAAAACATTAGTAGAAAATCATCGATTATAAATTATGCTTTGTCAAAAATTAATGGCTAACTCAAGAATGGAAAGAAAAAAAAAATTATAGAATGTTAGGTGAAGAATAAAATAAAAATGATGTATAAGTTATATGTAATTTTTAGGAAAGAATATGACTGCAGTATACACATTTAGATGTGTAAAGAGCTCCCCCTGTTCTTATACACATCTAGAGGCTGAAAGTAGCAACAGACAACAAATGGTTATGGGTGGGAACAGTAAGAGCAATGTCCAAAATGGCAAACAACAAGCTCAAAAAGTATCTGCTCCTAGACAAATGGTAACTAGAAGGCAGGCAAATTTTATGTCTAATCCCTTTGAGAGACAGCCTACCACATTATGAGTCAAATTATGGTAAGGGTGGCTGGTTTAGTAGAGGAACATCAAAACATAGGGAATACCAGTAGCAAAGTAGAAAAGAAGAAGCCTCCTAGAAAAGGGGTAAGCCTTGGTGCAATAAGAAGTGGGACGAGGATGATATAACATAACATGCTAAAAATATTGAAGTAAAAAATGCATATCATGATCTCAAAGCTAATGTAGTTGGTTTGTTGGAGAATAAAGTCAGGGAATGTAGAATTGATAAAATTAAAAGAAGGTTTTGACCTTACTATAATTTCTATCATAATGTGGTAGGAGATCGAGTTGCTAAAGTTTGGTTTTGTTGGAATGCTAATACTACCTGGTGTGATTTGGTTTCAATACAAGAACAGGCCATCACTTGTAGAGTCAAACATAGAAATATTGCTTGTGTTATAACCATGGTGTATGCCTGTAATACCACTGAAAGAAAGAGACCTCTTTGGAAATACTTAGGTGAAGTAAAACAGAGGACTCTAGGGGCACCATGGATTATATTAGGTGATTTTAACAGTATCAGAGTTAGTACTGAAAGATTGGGTAATGTGGATCATGATGATCAGGGTATGGAAGACTTCAATGATTGTATTGAGTATTTGGATGTGGTAGGACACATAGCTAAAGGTCCTATTACTATTAATTAGGATTAGACATCCACAAATCTCAGACCACTACCTTATTTATGTGCAGATGAAGGAGGATATTAGTTATGGCCCTAAACCTTTCAAATTTCAAAAGTTCTGGATGGCTCAACCTAAGTTCCCAGATATTCTGCAACAGTCTTGGAATGTTGATGTGAGAGTAAAACAGTTCAGAGAATTTGAATTTTTCCTCCTGTCTCTTATACACATCTACTTATAGAAACTAAACAAGGTGCAATTTAGTAACATTACTAGTAGAGTTGATAAAAAGAGACTCCAGTTAACTTTGGTGCAGAAGGAATTACAAAATAGACCTTTGGATCTCGAACTTCAACAAGTGGAAAAGAAGTTGGTGGCTAAATATGTTGAGCTCCTAACTGCAGAGGAACAACTGTATCAGGCTAAATCTTAAATCAAGTGGTTGAAAGGACAAGATAGAAATGCAAGATTTTCCATCAAAAGTGAAAACTCATACTGCTTGGTGACAGAAATAATTCTCTCACTAATGATCAAGGTGCAACTGAGATGTTCTGATTACGATCAAGTTAAGGAATGTGTTATTGACTTTTACAAGAAGTTATTTTGTGAAATACATCATTTTACTAATGAGAAGCTGATTAAGCTTCAAGGGATAGTGAGTAAGAGGGTTTCTGAAGTGCAACAACAAGCTTTGATAAAGGAGGTCACTATGAAAGAAATTAAAGAGGCTTTATTCAACATGCAAGATCACAAAGCTCTTCGAGTTGATGGCTTTATTGCGGAATTCTTCAAAATCAACTGGGGTAAGATTGGTAATGACTTTATCCATGCTGTTCAGTAAGATGTTCAATATAGGATATATGTATTTTCCATTAAATGGTACTATCATCTCTCTTATACCCAAGACCCCTAATGCTACACACATGAAAGATTTTAGACCTATTTCTTACTGCAATGTCTTCTATAAATGCTTCTCTAAGATACTCCCTGAAAGACTCAAGTCTCTGTTGCCTGATCTCATCAGCTCTGAACAAGGTGCCCTTGCCCACATCTGGAAGGGAGACAAATTTCTGAAAATATAATGTTAATGCATGAATTAGTCAGGGGATATTGAAGGTCAGGTGGTAAAGCCAGAGCTGCCTTGAAAGTTGACATAATGAAGGCTTTTGAGATGTGTATAATTGGGAGTTCTTATTTGCTATTCTGAGACTTGTGAATTTCCCAGCTCAATTTGTACATTGGGCGAAATTATGTGTTTCCACTGCTTCATTTTCTGTTAATCTGAATGGTTCTTTGGAAGGATATTTCAGGAATGAAAGGGGTATAAGACAAGGGGACCCTTATCCCCTTATCTTTTCTTGATAGCAATAGAGGTATTCAGCATGCTGTCCGAAAAGAAGATCATTAATTTTGTGTTCAAGTATCACCCCAAGTGTGAAGTGTTAGATCTGTCCCATCTATCCTTTGCAGATGATCTCTTCATCCTTTTCTCAGCTACTATCGACTCCCTTAAAGTTGTGAAGGAGAGCATTGAAGAATTTGGAGATATCTCTGGGGCTTAGACCCAAATCTGATTAAGAGCAATTTGTTTGTTGCTGGTGTATCTAAGAAGGATATTACTTTGGGTTTCCACTTGGTAAACTTCCTATTACATATCTTGGATTACCTTTAATATCAGCTAGATTGGGTTATAAAGATTGTCAAGTCATCCTTGATAGGATTCAAAAGAGGATCAATGGATAGGGGTGCTAAGAAATTAAGGTATGCAAGCAAATTACAACTAATTAAATCAGTTTTAAATAGTATTCATATCTACTGGTCCAGTGTACTCTGTTAGTTAGACTACCCTAATGAGTGGTAAATGGTGAAGGAGCAGATTGGCTTTCAACGACGCTTATCAGATAAAATGGGACGTAAATTGACATTGCTACTCATATTCTACAACATATAAATAAAGATAGTATAAAATTTTGTTATTTATGCATAAACAAAACCAAAAGTATAATATGGACTTTCTTTATTATATTTTGACTCTATAAGTCTTTACTCTTAATGAGTCACACATACTGTAGAATTCGGGTATAATATGAATCATGATAAGATAAGATAGGACTAATAAAAGATTCACCATCCTTATAATAGGAGAGTATATCCCATAGGAGAGTCTATCCCCGTATGGCCACTTCTTGAAAAACGATTCGAAAATCTTTGCGCAAAGTAAAAATAGTATTAAGAGTGTCTTAAATTCTATTTGAAGTGAATTGTATTTTGAAAACATGTAAAATTGATTAATTCGATAAGAATTGACATTACATCTCCACTTGACTATCTCAACACTTGGGTAGTCATGATGCTTTGCTAGAAGCCAATCTTGATCTATAAGTGTAAATTAATTAATTGGAGAATTAATGATAAATTAAAGGTGTTTAATTTGTCTAATCCTAATTAATTTATGATTATAATTTATACTTATTGCCAACGTGATTGGGAACCTAAAGGGTCACACACTTGAGGATAATTAATACGGCATTAAATGATTTGATAAGTATGAGATGCTTATGGGTTAATTTATGAAATAAATTAACTTTTGGTCTCAATTGTAATAAGTAATAAATATTAGCTCAGACTAATATGTAATACATATTAAAAGTTTTAATAGTTTTATAGTTATAAAATATTTAACCCATATGCAAGTTTTTACATGACTACGCCTTACATATCTAGCCTTCTGGACAGGTTTTGTTTTTTACTATACCTTTCAAGTCATGTAAAAACTTGCATGTTAATTATACATATTAAAAGTTACCTCTCAACAATATGTTTTTAATTATGCACTACAAGTTCAGTTATTACCTCTCAAATAGATACATCTATCTATATTGAACTAACTCTTCCAACTAGTGCCTCATATGGTAGGTCTATGGGTGGATGCTCTATAACGTCAAAAAATGCATGTGAAAATATTTGTTTTAGTTTGCATAAGATTATAGTAATATTTTTTCCATTTGAATGAGTACATTTTTCGCACCTTTGTGCAACACAAATTGTAGAAAAAAAGACCAACTCGGTGAGAGTCCTCCATATTGATTCAAAAAATTCCTGTCTCTTATACACATCTAGATGTGTATAAGAGACAGGTGTGAATCGAGATAGAGGCAAGTTACTTAGGATAAAAAATCTTCCAAAGAGGGTTAAAGATGCTAGAGCTGTATACTTATAACCTTTTAACCCAACTACAGATTTCTCATCGCTAGTCCAATAAGAACGTGAAGTTAGCTTTTGATTTTGCAAGTTTCCATTTAAGGTTTTCAACTCCAATTCACGTTGCCTACAATAAACACTCAAATGCTTTTGTACCATTGCATTGTCTTTGGTTTTTGTCTTTGTTATCCATTTTATGATTTCTAGATGTGTATAAGAATTGGCGATGACAATCAAACCAATAATACTTTCCTCCAAATTTTAACCTGAATGCTTTGGTATGCTCGATGCAAATAGAGCACGCCAATTTTCCAAATGTATTTTACCCTGATAGCATGCCATATACAGGATAATCATTAATCCACATCAATGCTACCCTAACTTTGAAGTCTTTATACACATCTAGAAATGTATATGAGACAGATCTGCCTCTAACCATAATTGTTTCAACTCGTCAATCAAATATTGCAATTATACATCAATTCAGGTTATGTGGACCGAGAATCAAGCAAGTTAAAAACATATAAGGAGTAGACATGCACATTTTAGGTGGAAGATTATATGGAGTTACAATAATAGGCCAACATGAGTAAGGTTTACCGTCGTTGAAAGGATTAAAGCCATTTACACACAAACCAAGTCTAATATTTCTTGGGTCTAAGGCAAAATTTGGGTATTTTCGATCAAAATGTTTCCATGCTTTACCATCTGAGGGATGGCATAAGACACTAGGCTCTCTTCTATTCTCAGCGTACCATCTCATGTGTTCAATGTAGAAGGAGTAAACCAGTTCTTTATAAGAGGTATGCACTATTTGTTGCTCATACCAAAACTTAAGAACTGGTATGCATCTCCTAAATCCTGTCTCTTATATCTATCTCGATATACACATCTAGCCTGTCTCTTATACACATCTAGATGTGTATAAGAGACAGATAAAGGATTACAAATAATTCATCTATAATAGCAGGTAAACCAACTTTCTTCACTAACTTCTCTGTCTCGTCAAAATTACTAGTTACATTAATTGCCTGGAGAAGTTGCTCGTTTCACAATGTCACACATTCTGTCAACACAACCCTGTGACAAGTTATAGTTTGATTTCAAACTCATCAATTGAACAACCATGGACAACTCAACAAATATTTTACAACTAGTGTATAATTATTGTTGAACAAAATATAACATAATATAGAAGTGAGCAGCTTCAGTATTAGGGAACTCTTCGACATTTACTCTGCTTTATTCCTCTTAACAGTATAATTAAAATTTTTAAAGCACCAACTGCTATCAAAGTACCCTAATACTGAAGCTGTATAAGAGTTCATTACACAAAATTCAAAATTACTTGAACTGCCTCATGATTATCAACCCTACTCTTATATCATATATAATATCATATATATATCATATACATATATTTATATAATAGCTGTCTCACTTATACACATCTAGATGTGTATAAGAGACAGATATACAATATCTTCAGTTTTTGTGAAAGTTAGAATATATTCTAAGAATGCTTCTTGGGCATGTGTATAAGAGACAGATAGAGCAAACTACAATGACCATTTCTAAGAAATGCAAAATTTTAACCAATTATGATTAGGTAATAACCTATCATATATCCTACAACAACAAGATGGAATATCCATAATCTGTGAATAATAAATATTCAAATGTTTAGTTCTCAAAGCATTCTTAGAATATATTCTAACTTTCACAAAAACTGAAGATATTGTATATTACTAACTAAATTTTGAAATTTCATATTACTTAACCCACACATGCAAAGCAAAAGAAACAATAGTTCAAGCACTTGTTCATTCTTAGCAAATATTCTTACAAAAATTTTGACATGGTTTCCCCTAGTCTTGTACATTCCTCTATTAACAAACCAATTAACATAGTCATGATGACATGGCATGTGTATATTCAAACAGTATACAAATAATTAAGATATTGTATAATATTAGCTAAATTTTGAAATTTCATATTAACTAATCGGCACATACAAAGCCAAAAAAAAAATAGTTCAAGCACTTGGCCATTAGCCCTGTTCTTGTTTAAATTGACCTAAATAATGTATAAGAGACAGAATAAGAGCATTGAGTTTTGTTCAATGCCTATTCTTAGTCGTAATGATCCGGCAGTATGGATTCGATTCAAACATGCACAAAAAATTAAGGTATTGTATAGTACTAACTAAATTTTGAAATTTCATATTACCTAACCCAGACATGCAAAGCAAAAGAAATAATTGTTCCAACACTTGGCTATTCTCAATATATATTCTTATCCAAATTTCAACCTGTCTCTTATAACTTCTAGATGTGTATAAGAGAAATCATATACATAGTCGTGATTGTTCAGCAAGGGTCGATTCAAACATACACAAAACTTAAGATATTGTATAGTACTAACTAAATTTTGAAATTTCATATTAACTAACCCGCACATTGAAAGTGCAAAAAAAAAAAAAAAAAAAAAAAAAGACAATAGTTCAAGCACACACATGGCCATTCTTAGCATATATTCTTAAAAAAATTTTGACATAATTTTCCCTAATCTCGTAGATTTTCCTATTCACAAACCAATTAACATAGTCATGATGACTCAACAAGGGTTGATTCAAATATATACAAAAACTTAAGATATTGTATAGTACTAACTAAATTTTGAAATTTTATATTACCCAACCCACACATGCAAAGTAAAAGAAACAATAGTTCATGCACTTGGTCATTCTTAGCATATATTCTTACAAAATTTTCAACATAGTTTCCCCTAATCTTGTACATTCCCTATTCACAAACTAATTAATATAGTCATGTTTCATTTGAGTGTGGGTTGGTAATTATAGAGCATCTAGGGAGTATAACTTATTGGAAGAACACTTGGCCATTCTTAGTATATATTCTTACAAAAATTTTGACATACTTTTCCCTAATCTTGTACATTTTCCTATTCACAAACCAATTAACATAGTCATGATGACTGCAAGGGTCTATTCATGTGTACACAAAAACTAAACATATTGTATAGTACTAATTAGTATAAATTTCAAAATCTAGATGCTAATTAAGCAACATGTATAAAGTTATAAAAATTGCTATGTATTTAGTTGTCACCAACAGAAGAACGAAAGAAAGGTAGATACACATCTAGATGTGTATAAGAGACAGCTGTATATTGGGGCGATTTAAAGATAAATTACCTATTAACAAAAATCAATGAATGATTAATTAGTTTCCACTAAAGTGTTCAAATTAGGCTCTGGTCCAATACCTTGGTCCAAAGCATAATCAACCATATACTTTATAAGCTGGTTTATATGCTATTATAAAGAAATTAGACAGAATTATGATGGGTTTATTTACTTTTAAAAGTGAACAAGTATCTGATTTGAGAGCACTTATTATAAGAATAGAATAAAGTCTATTATATAACATCTACACGTGTAGTTTAGACAACCAGTAGAAAGCTCTAAAATAATTCAATTATAAAATAAACTACATTGTTTTAACCAATCACAAGAAAAAACATAAAAAGAACAAATTATATACCAAACGAGAGGGGAAAGGTTCCTTTTCCAACTCTTAAAACAACAAATAATTCAACTATAAAATGATTCAAGCAAAAGACATACTAGTAATTAAAATGCCCAAGACGAAAACCAGTCAATCAATCAACCTACGACACGGTATTCTTGTTTAATTGTAGAATATATGCCATTTAACCTATGGCATAACAATTGTGCAAAATACCACTCGCTAAAATGCATCCTGCTTGTATGAAAAGCATAACTGCGACAACAACAGTATTCATAGCAGGTAAATACAACTATGAATTTATTGATCGCTGAAAGAAATTGTAAATTATGTGTCATTGGTTAAGCAAGATTGTATAAGAGATCATATTATAAGATAATCTAGAACACAAGGCTACAACCACAACGAAAATATCAATAGGAGAAAACTATATTAATTTTAAAATTCAAGGATTAACTCTAGGTAAAGATGAAGCGATTGTAATCCTTGGGTCTTCTAGGTTGTTAATACTTAATAGGACCGTTCACGTCCTTTCTTGAGCACTGAAATCCAAAATTCCCATTGACATACCAATAAAATCCAAGTCGATAAGTTAAATGTAAAAACCATTAAGTAGTAGCAGTCAATTCTTAGAGTAAATCACCAATTAACGGTTAAAACAGTGACCATTAATCAATTTCACATTATTAGTGGGTAATGTGTATAAGACACTGCATTATACCTTTAGAAGCTTTCATCTTCTAGCATCCAACAAGCAACTCTCTTAAAATTAGAAACCAAGTGAAATTCTGTCTATGGAGCAATTCAAATATGAGGACAAGAGACCCTGAAATAGTATTTCCAAAGTACAACATTATATTAAAAATCAAGTCAATATGACAAGAATAGGCATTGAACAAAACTCAATGCTCTTATTTGCATGGTTGACAACTAATTTTAGGTTTAAGATTTAATAATCATATAAGACAAGTTGACAACTTATTATTTAGGTCAATTTAAACATAAACATATTTAAGTTGGTGATGCATTCAAATCTCTTCCAATCAGAATGCACCAACAATTTCATCTAATGGGTAGGGTGTCTGTCTCCTAATAGACACAAGATCCAAAGACTTTAACAGAAATAGATGAAACACAGCAACGACTTAAACAGAAGTAAAACAACTCGATAGTACGGTACCTAATAGGATTATATCATTATCCAAACATATAACGTGCAACCAAAAAAATAATTTAAAGAAAAAAGATTAACATTAGCAAGAAGCCCTCAAAAGATGTCATAGCAAGTACATAGGTAGCTAAATCTCATGATTCTCATTAAAGCCAATCCGTCAACACCACCACCACCACCATCAACAACAACAACAACAACAACAATTATTGTGATAGTATATGATGACGAAGAAGAATGCTATTGTAGTTGCTGCTGCTGGTGCAAATGGTTGGGGAGGCTTATCACTCTACTATTATTGCTTGATTTACAACTTGCTACATCATTGGGCAACCGAATCTTTTTTCAAAGAATAAAAAAATACAAAAAGACCCAAAATAAGTTTAGTTAATCCCCATACCTATAAACACAAAAGGATAAATTCCATAATAAGCTAAAACCAAAAAGTTCAATTAGAGATGTTAAAAAAGAAAAAATCAACAAATTAAAAAGCCCTCAGATTTCATAATGCTTTTGAATTATTAAAAACAATCATTTGCATTTTAAGGTTACTAAGTACTAAGATATCCCTTGGACACATTGTTTTACATACATAAACATCACCAAATGCATACAAACTAGTCTACTAATTATTTCTATGCTTCCATATTAAAATTTTCTTGAGAACATCTTGGAAGTTAAAATAAACATAAATGTAAATAAAAATATAACAATATATTAGAAACTAAAAAAAAATCTTTATAAATAAATCCTAAAAAAATAAATAACAAAAACTCTACAAATTAATGTAAGAATATGAAAAATAATAAAAAGTAATTATAAAATCCTAAATTTTACCTAAAGAAATCTTTTTGGTGGTGAAAGGTGGTGGCAGATGAATCGACCTTCCTTTGGTGGTGGTGTACTAGCTGGCTGATTGAAGGGGAAAAAAAAATGTAGGGGGCAAGAAAGAATATCTTAAGGGATAGAGGGAAGGAGAAAGGTGGAAGGAGAGTGGAATTGAAGGAGATAAATGATGAAGATGGAAGAAGGAGAACAGTGGTGGCATTGTTGGAAAAGAAAGAAAGGGGATCGAAAGTCAGGGGATTGAAACTTGGCCGATCTTCTTTAATTTTGTTTGCCTATTAGCGACGGAATGGCAGATCTTATTTAGATCAAAGGTAGAATGCAGATTTTAAAGTATAAAAATGAATATACATTTACCTGCTATTAATGACTGTTATAAGTCGTCTGCTATGCTTCAGGTTTTTCTAGCAGTGTTATTATAAAAGTAAATAAACCCATCATAAATTTCATCATTTTAGGTTTGTTTGGTGACAACTAATTAATCATCACTTTTATGTTTATGCAAGTTATTTAATTTAAATTAACTAAAACCATTTATATAGCTTCATATGGAATAATTTTGAATCTTCCGCGGAGAACACTTTTATCTCAAATAATTCAAATGTACATTTATATGAGCTCTGTATAATTAAAGAAAAATAATTATGCTATAGGATAAATGTTATGGTTGTACCCTGTGCTGTCTCTTATACACATCTAGATGTTTAGTGGAAACTAGGTAATCATTCAGTTCATTTATATTCATATGTTTATCTTTAAATCGCCCCAATATACAGTAATGTGCAATTTGCAATTATTTGAGTCCATTATAATTTTGAGTATTACCATTAGCTCAAAATCTCACATATATTATTGATTGATATACCAGTGTCAATGAAGACAACATATAATAGCATAAAAAACATAGCATATCAATTATTTGAATTAAACATGAAAGAGATTTTTCCAAAACTCAAAATGGAAATATTATTCTTTTATTTTGGAGTATATAAATTTTTTTTTATAAGATCTATAAAAATAAATTCAGATAATCCGGAATACACAAATAGTAATTACTATAATAACATATGAATATAAGTGAACTGCCATGCACGAAGCCAGTTAATCATTTAATGGGCTACAAAATATAAAATTCAAAAACCTTATGGATTAATATAAGGAATCAAAGAGTAATCAAACCCATTAGTACTAATATTTGACATAAGCATGGAACTAACAATTCTAGATACTCAAAATTGTATTATCTTATAATAGTTTCAACAACCATCAGCCTCGGAATCGATTAAAATGATTTACTTCAGAATCTTTCAATTTCAGTTAGATCAGGCCTACTATTATTTTAAAACCACGTGATGCTTCTGGCCCATACAATTTTCGTAAAGTCACTGATTGCATTAAATAAACATGGCTAATGATATACGTTTAAACTCTTATACACTTGAATGTCTCTTTATGACATCTAGATGTGTATAAGAGACTAAATAAAATCATGAGTCAGAGATTATATGTGTATTTATGATGTACATGATTGACCACAAATATAACTTTTGCATAGACTCTAATAAAACTTTAAGAGAAGTGCTAAGATTTCAGTAGTGGAATATAGTCCCAAAAAAAATTAGAACAAGTTGGGCAAAAGAATTTATCGATTTAGCCATCACAATATTAACCATATTAGATCCGGCAGACATCATTCTTTCCGTTTAGGCCTACAATCCATAAATTGGCCTTGATATAATCCAAGAATTTTTGCCAAACCGTCTGACAATCATACGGTTTTTATTTTTGTACTGTGTATAACATCAATTTAGTATAAAACAAAACACATACAAATTTGATGTTATCACATACTTGCTATTCATGTCATGAACTTCAACCCATGCTCTAATACCACATTTTGGATATTATAAATCTTGAATTTAGACTTGTAAATCATAAAAAACCAAATTGAGGCATAACTTATACCGATGATGAGTGAATCAATGGAAGGCAATACATTAATGCTCCAAGATTATTTGATCAATTGATCAAATGACATAACTTGATCTTCTCATCATCGGTATCCTCCCATTACCATCAGACCAATAGAACACCAATTAGTTAACTCAGTATGTACACATCTAGACCTGTATAAGATTATAATTATTGAAATCAAGTAATTCATGTGGATATAAGTATGTTAATTTTGAATTTTATTTAATAAATGGGATAGCATATTAATTATTATCTTAAAATATTTATGTGATTATGAAATTCACCAATTAAAATATTTTAACATCGTAGACTGTGATATTCATTTTACATAATAGCTGTCGTGTTATAAGAGTAATTTCTAGGCACTGCAATATTGCATGCATGGGATTGTGTCAGCCGCATGGAAGTCGATGATTAATTGTTTTGTGCTTTATATTTTGTGGACACAACCGAAATATTTTCTTCTTTTTTTTTAAAAAAAAAAAAGGATAAAGTATTCACTTTTTTTTTTTTCTTCAATTGGTTAAATCTACTAATAGTTTTGGGTTTTGAATGAATTCGCTGAAGTTAATTGTTATGAATCCAATTAACATAAGAAAGAGTAGTTAACATGCAAAAATAAGTCTCTTATACACATGAGATGTTATAAGAGATCATTTTATTGCAACACATGCTATATGATTGAATTGTGAATATGATTCTCTCTTAACACATCAAAGCGTAACTCTATTTGCGTCGAGAAAACAGTACCTCTGATTAAAGTTAAAAACTCTTTCTCGTCCTTCAACACTGACTTATTTTGTGATATTAGAGACAGAACTACGATGATTTTACACTTATTGGGGGTATTTATTACAGAGTATACATTTTTATAATCATTCTATGGGCGAATTGGCATTCTGAAAGTTTTAGGACTAATTCTCCATTGTATCATTTAACTTATACTCAATTTTCACTTTATAATTTAGTTTTAATGTTAAATATTTTGCATCTTAACTTTCAAATTTATCTCAC
This sequence comes from Cinchona pubescens, assembly GCA_025175665.1. NCBI lineage: Eukaryota > Viridiplantae > Streptophyta > Magnoliopsida > Gentianales > Rubiaceae > Cinchona > Cinchona pubescens. The sequence continues at coordinate 758,455 of JANKKI010000146.1, read as the reverse complement.
ATTATTAAAACTTTTAACATAGTTGCAAAAATTAACGGCTACATGTGTACAACAGCTTCAACAAGATGCATAACAGTCTACCATAATATTTTGGTTGCATAGGTAAAGATTTCGTCAATTTTGGTGCTTGTGTTAAGGGTTAGACTAAAATGAGACAAATTTAAAAGTTAGAGACAAAGTATCCAAAATTCAAATTGGGCATGCAAAATGATTATCTAGATTTGAATAATTAGGTATGCCCGTTTTTTGGGGTCCATTTTTAAACCATGTGGTGTGATTAAATATTATAAAATGAATGACATCTGCTTATATAATGTTACATTTGGATCAATGATTTTTGAAGGATTAGAAATCTATCCATATATTGGAGAGATTTGTAAGGTTAGAAATGAATAAATTCCAAATGTACTCAAATTAGAGGTTATTTTAAATCTTTTTTTCACAATCTTTAAATTTGGTGCATTTAAAATTTATTGATTTAGGCCTAAAAATTACATTAATAAATTAATAGATTTCAAATCTTTCCATTCAAATGCAATAAATTTTATAAAATTTAATATTAACCACAAGATTTATAGGCAAAGTTCAAGCTTAGTACCGTGTCTGCCTAAAGTTTTTCCAAATCATTTGTGTTTCAGGTTTGTTGTAGTCTTACAGATATAGTTGAGCAACAATTCTCAATCAGCTGTGCAGTCGAGACTTTAGGTATGTCAAAACTCGTAGGAGGTGAGGTGACCAAACTGATGTTTCTCAAAACTTTCCTCGACTAACAACAATTCTTTTCTTTCATTCACTTATATCAATCATGCAGCATATATTTTGTCTCGCAAAGAATTTGATTTGCAACATCATCAAATGAATTCCAAAACAATCTAGCTAGTTTCTTGAAGAACTAACATCTTTAATCATGGCTGCTGCCTACAGCAATAAATTTTCTGTTATCTCTTTGATCATCATGATTTTATCAGTTTCCTGCATTGATATTAGCTTGGCAGCTGCTCGCCAACTGCTACAGACATCTTCAACTGTTGTGCCTACAATCCCATCAACACCCAATGTGCAGCCATTGCCTGCTATGCCAACAATTCCTGCTACTACATTGCCACCATTGCCAGCCTCAATGCCAACAATACCAACCCTGCCAAAGCCCACAGTGACACCATTGCCAAGAACTTTGCCATCCTTGCCAAACCTGCCTGCTACTCCGAAGGTGACACTGCCTTCCCTGCCGGCTACATCACTGCCCAACAGGTGGGTACTAGAAGGATTCCTTACCCACCTTTCCTACTACAATGCCGACAATTCCTTCCCTCACACGGCCTCCGACAGGAAACTAAGTAGATTTATATCTTGTTACTCTAGTGGTGTTTCATTCTTCTTCTGTGTTTTTTTTTTTTTTTTAATACTTATTCGAGTGCATGTCTTTCAATGTGTAATTCTTATTTCCTAAGGTGATTCCTAATTACATTTATCAAATTCTTCAGGGGAACATGGATGATTGGATTACATACAGGGGTTCCTTTTTTTTTGAGCTTTCCAGTTCAATTTTTGTAATCTTGATTCAAACTCGACATTGTCAAACCATTTGAACTAAAATTAAGTCACAAGATTGTTAAGAGGATTGTGGGAGAGTCCCTCAATTGAATTAACTCCATATATGGTCCACCAATATAAAGGGTAGATGGGTATCACAACCAATGAAAAATAATTATAAAATAAAAATCTGACTTAAAAATTTTAGTTAAAAATAGGACTGAGGTGCAAAGTGCTATTATTAAGAGCAAAGAGAAACATACAACCACACGAATTGGTTTTTGTTTGTCTATGGTAATGGGGGTTGGGGATCCTTCCCATTTTCATTCAATCGAGCAGTGTAACTGCAAGCAACACATAACTACTCTTTCTTAATTATAATCTGGACAGTTAAAGATGCTCAAAAAAAAAGGTTAACCCCTCTACTCTCTAAGCTTCGTAGTAGTCCGATTACATGAGAACACTAGAGCTTTTTAGTGATCTTGGCACACTCGATATTTGTGTTATTTGAGAAAAAAGTTCAATTACAACTCTAATTAGATTTAACATAGTTAAATTAAAAGGGCACTTTATCAAACAAATTTAAAAGGCAATTTTTAGTAAGTTAGTGAATATGTTAATAGATTTCTCTCTCTCCTTTTTTATAGTTATTTTAAAAGAACATGAGTAATTTTTCTTTTAAACTTTGCTGGTTCGTTTTGAAAATTAAAATTTTTAATTAAAAATTAATTATGTGATAAAGAGAAACTTCTAGACCAATTAAAATTGTAACTTACACACATATATAGAGAAAGTAAAGAAACCTGGTATGGAACTGAAAATCATTTGATAACTTGCCACACTTGTGAAATTCGCATCATCAAATGATGAGTGCAAATATGTTTATTCCTTGATATATGCCATGTACACGAGCATACATACATGCTCCTACTTTATTTTTCCCATTACATCAACTTTCAACCATGTACTTTATTTCTACTTATAAGTTATACATGGAATTTTCCTTGATTTATTATTGACTTGGTGGGTTTAATTTTCATTCTGCATGTAAGCTTCTTCAGGATTGTAGCAGCACCTGAGAGCAATATCTGCCTCCGCCACCGCAACAAAAGAATCTGCAATGCCCACCTCCGCCACCAAGTCCACCATCCAAACCCCCCGCCGCTGCCTCCTTGGCGGTTGATGTCCACGTTTACTTCTCCTGCTGCTTCATGGCTGCATGGACAATACTAGGTTTAAGTTCCCAACATTTTTTTCATCCATTAAAATCCTGTTTATATAGATGTTACAATTATTACCTGTTCTGCAGCACCTTTGACATCCATTGCGGCCCCAACCACAGCATCCATATCTACACCGACCTCCATATTGTTCGGGTTCCATTGCCTCATCCTCTGCAAACAATTTTGGAATTCATTACATAATTCATCTAATTCAATGGGAAATGGTTTCTGTGACACTTATGTGACACCACTTAAATGAGTGATATATGTTATTTTAAGGACACATTTAACTCATTTAAATGTTGTCTCGCAAGTATTATATAATATCATAAGAAACTCAAATCCTTCATTAATACAGTCTACCATAGTATTAAAGGATTACAAATCATCTATTACACCTTTTACGATGAATAAATATTAAATAAGATATGAGTGTTACATTATCAAGTGGTCTAATAAAAAGGGAACCCCAAATGTGTAGTAGGGGAACAAAATTGTTTACCCTACAATATTGTGTCTTCTATTACAATGATACTCGTTTCGGTGTCAATAGTTTACTTTTCCTGTTGCTGCTGCTTCATCAGCTGCGTTTGACAACATTAGGTTTAATAAATTCCGTACACTTTTCGTCCATTTAAATCCTATTTCTTAATTTGGATGGTGCGATTAATGTTACCTGTTTTGCAACACCTTTGGCATCCATTGCGACCCCAGCCACAGCAGCCATATCTACACCGACCTCCATATTGTTCAGGTTCCTTTGCCTTATCCCCTGGAAACAATTATTGTCATCCACACAAACTTTTGGAATTCATTCCATAATTCATCTAATTCATTAATATACAACATAGTATTAAACGGCAGTGTGTCCTCTATTACATATTTTGTTGTTTAGAATGTAGGGTGACGTGAATAAATATTAAATAAAGAACAAGTAGTATACCAATTGTGTAATACATAGTATAACAACAAATGTATATGTGTTGAAATCCAAAACTGGTTAAACTATTGTTTGAACCTGTCTGTTACAACACTCCCTGTTACACAATTTATCTGACTGACATGTTTCCCCTGCTATCATCTCGAGTTTGTTTCAACACCTTGTATGGGACATATGCCAATAAAATAAATTGTGCAATACGAAGCGTAACAAGTACTATATCGTAACAAAAGACCTAAATCCATTAAACTATGCAGAATTTCTAGCAGAAAATAATAACACGACTTATGTAATTAATGTCAAAATATAAACATAATTAAATCATCGTTTTAATTGAAGAACTCAAAATACAGGCATAATCTTGGTCACATGCAGTAGCTTAGTACCACATGTTACTTACCCTTTGTTTCATCTTTAGGTGTATCACGCTGCCATAGTTGAAGAAACAAGAAGAAATAAAGCACACAGAAGAGCAACCAAAATAAACGCTTTGGACTTCATTTTAAAACCTTAGAATTTTATGCTTTTGCCTTACAGAAGAGAAACTGATAATGTTATGGCAAAATGCTAGTTCATTTAACCTCTATTTATAGTCAATGAAAATATAAAAAATAAAATGATATGTATTTGTGAAGAATTTGATAATGTGATTAGGATATGACGTTAGTCAGAAATAGTGTCTTTCGGTATCTAGATTCTCAGTACAAATGCAGTACGTATTGTGGGATATTGGCCTTTTCTCAATCTGGAATGTAGTTTCAAAGTTCTAGATGATCGAGTTTTTGAGGTATGATGTCGAAGAAGAGTGATAATTGTTTCACAGATACCATGAATTTAAAAGTTACAGATATCTAATAAAATATTAATTATTACTCAAACGAACAGGGTTTTTAATTTAGTGAATCAGTGTTTAAAATATAAGGGTCATACGTTATGTTTAAAAGTTAAGGAGAAGAGAAACTGATAACGATGGCTTGTTGAGTCATACAAGTAATTGGATAAACATTACAGGCTGTGAAACTCTTATTTTTCTTGGAAGAAATAAATGGTGAAGGGGCTGAAATGGTGACAGCTAGCTTGTCAGTTTGGCCAGCTTCATTCATATTGTACACCTGGAAATTGATTTCGTAACGTTCTCTGTATTAGGGGTTGTATGAATCAAGCATGAATGATACTTGTTGTTGTGTCAGGCTGTCAGCTGCTTGCATCCGCATATGCATGGGGCTTGTATGAGCTGCATGCATGGAAGTCAAATCTTGTTTTGAGGTTTCTATTCTATAAACGGAGACATATACTATGAAGGGAAATCTTAGATGTGTAACAAAATAAGAGACAGCTCTAATAGACTAAAGTACAAGAACTTTGTTCATGTAAGCTTCAGAAATATGGAGGACCCACTATTTAAAAAGCTCTAGTGTTCTCAAATGTAATCTGACTAATACTATGGGAACGTCCCTCAACTTATATGGCAATTCTTAGGACAGACTCCTAAATTTTATTTTTGAACACTTTGCATCCAAAGGTGCCTGTCTCTTATACACATCTAGATGTGTATTTTATACCATCAAAAAGGTTAACGGAATATTTGTTTTTGAACCCAAAAACATTGTTGTACAACATACTGAATTTGTCGTACACATCGAAAAATTTAGTTAAATTTCAAATGGTGTTAAAAAAGACTGAAGTAGAACAAATTTGAAAGTTCGGGATGCAAATTGTACAAAACTAAAGTTTGAAGTAGCACAGTAAGAAACGTGTATGAGTTAAGGACTAAAATGATAATACTGCCTAGATGCTAGAGAGACAGATTAAAATACCTTGTCACATTTCCGTTTTTAATTCGACGATCAATGGCTTTAATTGTAAATTTTGTATTAGAACAATATTTATATGAGTTGATGCATGTAGATGTGATAAAATGTGATGTGTGACTATCACTTTTAACTATAAAGTCTATAAGAGAACTCGTGAATCAGACAAGGCCGAGCATCTTATACACATCTAGATGTGTATAAGAGACAGCTGTTTTAGATTTTGACCATTCAAAATGTAAAATAATGTCTCTTACACAATATCTAGATGAGTATAAGATTACATATTTAAAGATTGGATGAAGGCCTATACCATGTTGGTGTGGAGGGCTAGGAGAGGGATAGAAGGGCCGGCTGGGTCTAAAATGAGAAATGCTAGGCCGAGCCCAGCCCATGTCAGTCTGACGATGCGAGGTGGGTTGGCAATTAAGAAGGCGAGAATTGGTCCGCGGCTAATTCACATGCTAGTTGTCACAAAACCATGCTAAAAATGCGCAACGGAACCAAGCAAACGGATTTGTGATGGCCTAGCACACTAGCTAGTCAGCCAACTCAGATTTATTGGCTTATACAAGCATCTAGGCAGTATAAGAGACAGGTGCTGAAAAACAAAGCACAAAGCAATTTATGACCAAAATGGCCAACTGTAGGTATCGCTTCCGCACAAAGCATACAACAGGATCTTTTCACAAACACCCGGTGTGCAGCACAAAGCCAAGGTCTCTCTCTAATGTTTTGCCTTGGTTGCTGACTACCGGGTGATTTATAAGGGCATAGGGGACAGTTGACAAGGCCCAACCGTTGGCCACTAACAGAACTAACATGGGGCACAGGTAGTGGGATGTTGTGGTAGCCTAGCTGTCCACCCAGTCAGCCCCCAAGTTTTGGGGCTACTTGATAACCGCCCGGGTAACCACCCGGAGCTTGCTCAGTGGATTTTCAGCCTCAAGCACACGGTCCACGCCTAGCATGGACCTTCCCAAGATGCCAACGCAGCCAGCTGAAACCAATGAACTCAATATGCCACACTTAGCCAACAAACGGTCCATGCACGTGCTACCCATGCAAACACTGCCAATGTTTTCCATCTCATTCATGCCTATGGGTTGCCCAACGCTAACGTTTGCCAACATCCGTCCCGAAGCCAACACGACCATGCCTAGCACTCATAGGACATGGGGGAAGGTTCCTAGCATTGCCCACGGGTTGCTCAGCCCACCTGGTGGCCTAACCCACCGGCTACCCGGGAAGTGAAGTGAGCATACCTTCAGGCATATAAGGCTTGGAAAAAAAATCCCAAATGACATTTGATGCTTCTTCATGCCAAGGGGGCATCTAGATGTGTATAAGAGACAGGGATATGACTTTTGTCGACCCACCAGCTTTCTGAGCTTCCCAATAAGCTACAATTTGATCCTCAAACTGCCACAAAGTCATATCCCGTTCCCAAGTAGCATCAGTTTCTTCAACTATGGCAGTTGATCATCATATTGAACTGGTCCTGAGACAGAGAGTACTCGCCCCATGGTTACGTGGTCCAACACCTTAGAAGTCTCTTCTCGAATCTGCTTAGTATTATTTCTTCCAACTTTTAAATTGCATGGTATCTGTGTATCAACTGTCATCTTCCATGTACATCTTCATGAAGCTTACATGGAAGGTAGGATGAACTTTCAGTCTATCAGGCAGCTTCAACCGATAAGCAACCATGCCAACACGTTTGATTACTTGGAGAGTCCATCGTATTTCAGAATCAAGCCACGATGCACTGTCTTGGAACTGACTTTCTTCCAAATCTGAGAGGTTAACTTGAGCATCACCAAGTCACCAACCTGGAACTCAACATCCCTCCTACCCATATCAGCATACTTCTTCATTCGGTGTTGAGCTAGAGTCAAGCTGTCCTGAGCTTCCTCAATCAGCTCCTGCTTTGACTTAGCGAATCGATGAGCTGTAGGGCACTTTTCTTCATTTTGGACAGCACCCCCATGAGGTGTTAAAGGCTGCTGACCAAGCACTAATTCGAACGAACTCATCCCCGTTGCTGAGGACTTGTGCAAATTGTAACAAAACAGGGCTGCACAACCTGTGCTACCCAATTTTTCTGACTTGCAGTCACATTATGCCTTAGGTATTCCTCTAGCAAGGCATTTATCCTCTTAGTCTGACCATCCGTTTAGGGATGTGCTACTGTTGAAAACGTCAATTCAGACCCCAGCATGTTGAAAAGTGTGGTCCAAAATCGGCCAGTGAACCTAGTGTTACGATAACTCACAATGTTTTTTGGCAAGCCAAACAACTTAACAACATTTCTAAAGAAAAGCTCAAGCAACATCATCAGGCACGCACTTGATGAGGCCATAAAAATAGCATACTTAGAGAAACGGTCAACTAAAACGAAAATGAAGCATTACCTTCCACCTTTGGGAACCCGGAGATAAAATCCAGCTAGACCCACCGCCACGGCCTCTCCGATATCGGTAAAGGTTGTAGTAGACCACCTTCCTTTCTTTTTTCTATCTTGTCTGTTGTATCAGAGCAGATTTGTACTAGAAAAAAATGTCTCTTATACATACCATTTTCAGCCAATAAAACTTTCCGCCAGCAGTGCTCTGGTTCTTTTAACACCTACCGGCTTATTGAGGCAGCAGCTGTCTGAGAAACCCGGGACAGGTCTTAAAGACTAGCCCCAGTGCTTGTCTCTTATACACATCTTTTGCATAGAGTAGGTCAGTTTCCAGCCAATGCCTACAAACCTGGTCATCCTTGACCTACTGTGCCATCTTTCGGTACACGGCATTGGCTTGGGTAGATTGTTTCAATCGTTCCACAAAATCAGACTCCACATAAGAACCACCAATGCAGCAATATACTTTCCCACTTGTTTCCGACTCAGTGCATCGGCCATGGCATTCTCTTTCCCGGGCTTGTGCAACCACTCAAAATCAAACTCAGCCAAAAACTCTTGCAATCTAGCTTGCTTAGGGGACAACTTCTTTTGTAGGTATTTGCCACATTGTCGGTGATAACGGTGAACTTGGTTCCCAGCAAGTAATGTTTCCACACTTCAAGGCAATGCACAACAGTCGTCATTTCCTTTTCCGATGTGTAGCTCATTTCACAATCTTTTAGCTGATTGGGCTGCACAGAGCTAGGCTAGTCAACATGCCACTAACCCTGAAACAATCTACCAGATGTGTATAAGAGACAGGTTCTGATGAATTGAATAGCCTTTAATAAACCGTCGGTAATAATTTGCCAACCCAAGGAACGATCGTAATTCTGGAATCGTTGTTGGGGTTGTCCAGTCAATCACAGCCTCAACCTTTTTAGGTCCATTTTACCAAGCCATTGCTGATTATGTGGCCAAGAAAATGTTATCGTTTGGCGGAAGAACTCACATTTGTCTTTTTTGACATAGAGCTCGTGTTCCCTTAACCTGGCAAACACAGCTCTCAAGTGTTTAATGGCAGGATAAAAATGATATTGGATGTCAGTGATTGCATCTAGATGTGTATAAGGACAGATGCTGTCTCTTTACAAAATGTAGCTGGAGCATTTGTCAGCCCAAACAGCATGACCAGAAACTCATAGGCTCCATATCTAGTTACAACAGTGGTTTTCACCTCATTCCCTTCCGCTATGCGGACTTGCCAAAACCCGGCCCTCAAATCTATCTTGGTATAGATTTTTTCCCTAGCTAACTTATCAAATAAATCAATTTACCCATCAATAAGGCTGATAAGGAGCCTGAGCCGCGGTATTGCTCCAGGGACCAGTTCAATATGATGATCAACAGCACGTTTCGGGGACAGTTTCTTAGGCAGCTCAGTTGGTATGATATCAATGAATTCGTCCAGCACTGCCACACAATAGTCGGGCACCTTTTGGAACACATCAGGCTTGATCTCAACCAAGGCCGCAAGGTAAATAGTTTTCCCACGTTTCAAGCCATTTTCCAACTGTGTGCCAGAAATTGGCCACTCCGTTTGCCCCTATAATTAGTAGACGAAGGACCAGCAATAGCATTAATATTAACAAAAATAGAAGGTCTCTTATGCAAGATGAAAGTTGGGCACCTTTCATCAGCAATCATTACACCATCCCAACGAGGGATTGGGAAGATTTTGTTCGTAGCCATGAACTCATTCCTCAATATCAAGTCGAAGTCATCTAACGGGATTGGCATCAGGCTACACTTCCCACTCCACGGGCCAAGTGTCAACTCAATGGATGCAACACCAAGCACAGGTTGTGCTTCTGAGTTTACAGCCTTGATACGGTACCCGTGTTCCTTCAATTCCAACTTCAACCGACAGACCTCACGTCTAGTTACAAAGCTGGAGTTGTCTCTTATACACATCTCGCCACAAACGAAGCAACCACCCTTCTTTTCGTTGGTGGTTTGGAACCCGTCTCGTTTCAGTCTTCACCATTACGTTTCAGCCCCATTTTGCTTCTTTTTACGGCGCACTTGCCATCTATCGACTAATGTATACAAGAGAAGAAAAGGGACAAGAAAGGCAATCATAGTCTTAAAATCCACCAACGGTCGAGCTATGGCTTGGGGTAAGTTTTGAACTCCTTGCCATTGCAACTCCGTTTGGGCCCAAGTTTGAAGACCAGGCATGAAAGTGAAAAGTTTATCCTCGTCTGACATGTCCCGAATGTCCAGCATCAAGGAAGAGGACTCCTTGACGTAGTCCCGAACGATGCAAACGATAAGTAATAAGTTATACTCAAGTAGCATCTCTGGCAAGCCATGAGGTATTGGTTGGCAAGCACTGCTTCTTTAACTAGTCCTTTAAGACTGACCAGGACGTGATCTGAGTGATCTTAGGGTCGTTTGCATCGTTCTCCACCACAGCTTTGCATCACCAGCCAAGTATATGACGACGATGAAGACTTTCTCTTCATCGGGCACATCGCTGCCACGAAATATTGTTCTAGATCCCATAGGAAATTTTCCAATTTTTGGCACTTCGTGCACCTCGAAGGCCTTTGGTTCCGGTACCTTCACCTTAGTTTTCACCGTTTTGCTCGACGACGCCTCTGTCCCGACCCGGATGGCACAGCAGGTCAAGGATGGGCTGGTTCGCAGGTATTGGCTGGAACTGTCTCTTATACACATCTAGATGTGTCCTTAGAATGGTGAGAATGCCTTTATCTCCCGCAAATCGTTCATCGAACATAGCCCAGCAAATCACCAAACGGTCCATCAAGCTGCAGAAAACGCTTGCTCTAGATGGGTCATCCTTTCTGGAAGAGTGTTGCCACTGCCCGTTGGTATGTCATGAGCCATTTCTGTAGCACCACAACAACACAACCACAACTGTGCTCTGATACCAAATTGTCACAAAACCGTGCTAAAAATAGTGCAACGGAACCATTGCAACGGGCTTTTGGATGTTTGATACAAACTATTAGAGTGTGATTGAGGAGACTTGTGCGAGTACCAGGTAACCAAAAAATGTGGGAAAACGAAGCACACAACAATTTACCACAAAACGGCCAACCTTTGTATCACTTCCGCACAAAGCATACAACAGGAACTTTTCACAAACACCCGGTATGCAGCACAAAGCCAAGGTCTCTCTTTGATGTTCTGCCTTGGTTGCTGACTATCGGGTGATTTATAAGGGCATAGGGGACGGTTGACAAGGCCCAATTGTTGGCCACTAACAGACTAACATGGGGCACGGGTAGTGGGACGTTGTGGCAACCTAGGTGTCCACCCAGTCAGCCCCACATTTTTTGGTTACCTGGTAACCGCCCGGGTAACCACCCGGGGCTTGGTCAATGGTTTTCCAGCCTCAAGCAAGCAATCCACGCCTAGAATGGACCTTCCCCAAGATGGCATCTGTAGCCAGTCGAGGCCAAGAAACTCAATATGCCACGCTTAGCCAACAAACGGTCCACGCACGTGCCACCTTGCTTTTCTCTTCTTCTAAACCATTGACCAAGCCCCGGGTCGTTGGCAACGCCAAGGTTCGTACCAACATCCATCTGAAACCAACACGACCATGCCTAGCACTCATAGGACATGGGGAGAAGGTTCCTAGCAATGCCCACGGGTTGCTCTTTCACTGGTGGCCTAATTCACCGGCCACCCGAGAAGTGGAGTTTGCATACCTTCCCTATATAAGGTTTGGAAAAAGAGACAGTTCCTAACCTATGCTCCAATTTATTGAAAATTTGTTAGAGCCATTCGGGCCACCCTACACCCCATCAAAGCTGCTCAAATTGATGCCCAATCTTTCCTAAGGACTTCCAAACCACCAATGCATCAATTAGGAACACTTAGCACGCAAACGGCTCAAGTCAGCCCACCTCCGTTTGCAAATCTCGCACAAGAGACAGGTTTATGCCGACGTGCAGGCCTGTTGGGCCAGTGTCATTGTTCTCATGTGGTTTCAACTTGAATCCCATTAGATCTTTGGAAACAAGTAAGTCATTGAACCTGCCAAATATTATTTTGTCAATGTTAAATCAATATTATAATTTTCTTTACTTAGTATTCAAAAGTACTAATTAATAAGTACAAGTTAGTACTTAATTCTTTGAAGTTATTATTTATTAGTTTTTAACTTTTTATAACTTAAGAGAAACAAGTTACTAGTTATTAGACCAAATTATTACTTAATATTCAAAATTATTGCTTATTATTTCAGTTATTATTTATTTTATTTGAAGTAAGTACTTAGTAATCCAACTGACAGCCTATTATATTGTATATTGAACCTGCAGTATATTTTGTCAATGTTCTCATGTGGTTCCATCTTGAAACTTATTATTATAAGATATATGTTAATGGAAATTTTACAATCCCGTTAAGCGTACCATTCCGTTATAAGGACTTCAACTTTGTACAATACAATGACATGTGTTTTAAAAGTTTCACTGTCTCATTATACAAGTATAACGGAATCAATGGAGATAGTTGTCTCAATAGAAGTGTAGAATTTTCCAAAGTTAATAATTCATGTTATTAGACTAAATTGTTACTTATGATTCTAAGTTAATAATTATTAGACCAAGTTACTACTTGTTAGTATAACTTATTACTTATTATTAGAACATATTATTTATTAATCATAGAGGAACAGTACATAAATGTTAGGAAAAAATCACATTGAGATGTGGGGGTTTGGCATCAACCCCTACCATGTATATTAATATTTTTAAGTCTTACAAGAAGGAAACATGAAATTTTATCTCGAAATACTACAACTTCTAAGAAATAATCTACGAAATTAAAAAAAATAAATTAGAACTAATTTCTCTCTCTCTCTCTCTGTCAAACGACTCCGATGTGCGTCGTCTAAGTCTAAACCAATCCTAATTTTTTTATTCGACGTCAAATCAATCCTTTAAGCACACTACGAGTACTCCAAAGTCTCAAGCATCATTCTATCTCTTTTTTCATCTAAAACTCTTCTACTTGTATCAAAATACTTTTCAGTTTGTGAAGCAGGGGCTAAGATTATGAAGTAGGGGTGGATCTAGGATAAAATTTTAGTGGGGCACAAATAACAGAAATTGTTTCAATTTCATAAATAGTAATTGATAATAACATATTTACGTAAGTAAATAATAGCAAATAATACATAGGAAAAGATTCAATTGGTCCATTAGAGTACCATATTTGATGTTTTTCCAAACCTTATTTTGATCACTCAGATCACGTCCTGCCTTTCCTTTGGACGTTCAGGACCGTCCGAAACCTCTGTCGGACGAAGGACCGGACGCATGCACGGACGTCCGAACGAAGCCTCTCAACAAAACTGAAAGAAGATCGGACGCTGCCTCGGACGCATTCAATCCTTCTCGGACGTCCGAAACCCCAACGGCTATTTTTTGTGCATTTATTACTTAGCCGTTAGGAAGTAGTTGAAACCACTATTTATTGCTCTTATAAATAGGTGCTTTAATAACCTGAATAAATCATCTATTACATTGAATACAAGCCCTAGAAAAGAGTAATAACTAGTGCAAATTCACTATAGTGCTTTGTTGTATCTTGTGAAGTTGTGAGTGCAATTCAACAGACAGAATCACATAAGTACATCTAAATGCAACCTAGCTTGGAAGTATTGTTTGTTCAATTTTCTCTCTTTACTTTCTTGTTCTAGTAAATTTATTATATCTGCATTTAAATTAAAAGCTCACTATTTTCCAAAGCATAATTTTTAGAAACCTAATTCACCCCCTCTTAGGTTGCTTTGGGGCCAACAATTGGTATCAGAGCTTGGTCTCATTATATTGCTTAAACTGCTATTGAGTAAAGAATTATGGCAACCAACAATGCTCTGTTTTTTGAAGGCCAATCCGTTACTAGGCCCCCCATGTTTAATGGGGCAAATTTTATTAGTTGGAGATATAAGAGAATCAAATAGTGAATCTATTGACATTGAGTTGTGATATGTTGTCAATGAAGGTCCATTTGAAGCTTCTATCATTGATGATTACACAAATAGAAGAAGAGAAAAGACAAGGAATGAGCTAACTCCTTGAGACAAGGCAAACTTGAAGTTGAAAGCAAAAGTCATGAATGTGTTATACAATGCCTTGGATGCAAATGAACATAAATCAACTCGCGTGAAGGGTTGCAGTTCTGCTAAAGAAATATGGGATAAGTTGAAAGAAATCCATGAAGGGAGCGATGATGTTCGTGAGCAAAAGAAATCCTTACTTGTTGCCAAGTATGAATCCTTCAAGATGGAACCACATGAGAACATTGACAAAATGTACTGCAGGTTCAATGACATTATAAAGGATCTTGAAGCCTTGAGTAAGGAGTACTCTTTGGGTGAAAAAAACAGAAAAATCATAAATGCTCTATCCAAAGAATGGGATGCCAAAACAATTGCTATAGAGGAAGCCAAAATTTAAATTTCCAACAAAGTTTGATGCCAAAGCCGCTAACCACCTCTTATGAACTCAAGTTGAAGGCCAAGGTTGTTCATTGGATTCTCTTAGCAAGGCCAAGAAGGAGCATTGCTCTAAAGACCTCTCTTATTCAGATGAAAACAGCTCCATCAATCTAGAAGATGAAGATCTTGATGAAGGAGATCTTGCACTCATCACCAAAGGATTTCTTAAACATTACATCAACAAACGAAGAATGAGAAGAGGCGGAGCTACAAACACAAATAATTTCAAAGGGAAGTCAAGGCTTGAAATAAAGAAGCAAAATGATAAATGCTTTGAATGCGGTCAACTCGGACATTTTGCAAATGAGTGTCCTTCCAAGAAAAATAAAGAAGGAAGAAAACCAAGATTCAACAACTTTCAAATCACATGGGATGATTGCAACTCCGACTCCAATTTGAAGAAGAAATGGAATCGGCACAAATGGCCTTCATGGCCATTGGAGATGATGAGGTAAATTCTAACTATGACTCTAATGATGAAAATGGTGAAGATGATCTTGAAGCTTTCATTTTGAAATTGCATGATAGCTTAAAGGAATCATATGCTAGAAATAAGGAGTTAGTTAAAAAATCAAAGCCCTTATTGAATGCTAGCTCTAAACTTGTGAATGAAAACAATAGGCTATCACAAGAAAATCATGATTTGAAGAAAAGAATGCATATGTGAGATCAAAGGTCAAGGAAGAACAAGCCTCCTTGAAGAAAAGAATGGATGATTTGAATGCTCTCCTAATTAGAAAGAAAGAAAATATTGTTGATATGAAAAGAAATAGAAATATAGCTATCAACAAAAATTTTGTCATGTTTAGAAGGGATGACTTATGTATTGTAAAACCAAAATCGTTTTTGAATGGTAATAAAAGCATTATTTGTAGATATTGCCAACAACATGGACATGTTAAGAATATGTGTTATGTCAAAAAGAACGAAAAACTTGGAATGAAAGTTGCATGGATTGAAAGCAATTTCACTAACTCAAATAGACCCAAGAAAATATGGGTACCAAAAGTTATCAATTAATTTATTGTGTAGGTACTTAACCTCACCAACAATGCTAAGTGGTTCATAGATAGTGGATGTTCAAGTTAACATGACGGGTGATGCTTCTCTCTTCACAAATCTCACATCCAAAAACAGTGGATGTCACTTTTAACATCTGATCTGTGAAAACTGATTGGTCAATGCAAAATCAAAGCAATCTGTTGGTGATGTAGGTAAATATGGAGAAACTTTGATTAAGAATTGACTAAATTGTTGATAATTTGAACTATAATTTGTTAAGTGTTAGTCAACTTTGTGATAAAAATTTATATGTATTTTTTACCAAGCATGAATGTCTTATCCTTGATAAAAATCATATTGTTTTATTCAAGGGCACTAGGCACAACGATGTGTATGTGATTCATCTTGATAAAATTAGCAATAGCAATGTAAAATGTCTTACCGCTTCCATAGATGATCCATGGCTTTGGCATAGAAGACTTTGTCATTTTAATATGGATTTGATTGAAAAACTTGCCAAGAAAGATTTGGTAAGAGGTTTGCCAAAACTGAAATTTTTGAAAATAAAGTTTGTGATGCTTGCCAATTTGGTAAACAAGTCAAAGTTTCTTTTAAACCAAAGAATTTTGTGTCTACTCATAAACCTTTAGAATTGTTGCATTTAGACCTATTTGGATCTACTCAATATGCTAGTCTAGGTGGTTGCAAATATGCATTTGTTATCGTAGATGACTACTCTAGGTTTACTTGGGTATTATTTCTTGTTCACAAAAATGAAGCATTTGAAAAATTTGTAAAATTGTTTTCCAAAATTCAAAATTTATTGGATACAAAAATTTTCCAGAGTAATCTAAGGAGAGAGTAAGTGTGAACACGAGAACACATCTAAATGTGTATAAGAGACAGGTGATCACAACGGTATCTTTCATAAGTTTTCGGTTGTTAGAGTCCCTCAACAAAATGGTGTTGTTGAAAGGAAAAATAGGACTCTTCAAGAAACGGCTAGAACTATGATTAGTGAATGTGACTTACCACAATACTTTTGGGCGTTTATTAACACGACTTGTTATGTTATGAATCGAGTTTTATTAAGATCCTCTTTAAATAAAACTCCTTATGAACTCATTTTTTGTAGAAAACCCATTGTGAGCTATTTCAAAGTTTTTGGTTGCAAATGCTTTATTTTAAAAATCAATTTTCAGAGAACCTTGGAAAATTTGACCAAAAATTGGATGAAGGAATTTTTCTAGGATATTCTAGTGACAAGAAGTCATCTGAGTTTACAATAGAAGAACGCTCTTAATTGAAGAAGTCTGTGCATACACATCTAGATGTGTATAAGAGACATTATCCTCAATGAATTCATGTGAGGATAATATCTCAGGATTCATACTTGGCAACAGAGTAAGGATCTTGCTGCTCACAAATTTCCTCGCTCCCTTCATGGATTTCTTTCAACTTATCCCATATTTCTGATGAAAAGAATGAGGATGCTCAAAATGATCTTCGAAAGCTTGGAGAAGTGTCTCTTATACACATCTAGATGTAATATAAGAGATCTAGCCGATGGGGTAACTACTCGTTCTCATAAACTTTTGAATAGTAACTGTGCATTACTCTTTCACATTATACACAGAGACATGTATATGTTGCAGGCTCAAGATGTGTTCAAGTAGACAATGCTGGATAGTGCAAGATACACTTCTTGATGTAAAAAATAATGTGAATAGACCTTAGTTAAAAGAAACTAAGTGAAGAGTTATCCAACTAAATGGGAATAGAAACAAATAAAATGACAATGGTGAGATCATAAGAAACAAAGTTAGACTTGTTGCAAAAGGTTACGCTTCAGAACATCTAAATGTGTAAAGAGACAGCTGCACTTGGCTGTCTCTTAACACATTGAATATAAGTACACAGAGACATTATGGTTCTGATAATTTTAAAGTTCATCTTGAAAGCAAAGTAATTTTGGCAAGATTCATCAAATGGATTCTAATCTATAACTATGCCTCTAAGAGACAGCTCATATTCTATCAAGAAGTCACTTAATCTTTCAAATTAAGTTTTCAAACTTTCCAAAGCTTTATATGGTTTGAAACAAGCTCCAAGAGCTTGGTATGAAAGATTAAGTGACTTCTTGATAGAAAATGGTTTCAAAAGAGGTATAGTTGACACCACACTTTTTACAAAAACGGATTTAAAAGGATTGTTAATTGTTCAAATCTTATGTTGATGATATTATTTTTGGAGCAACTAATGAAAGTTTGTGCAAGGATTTTTCACAATTAATGCAATACACATCTGGAGATGAGTATGATGGGCAAGTTGCAATTTTTCCTCGGATGTGTAGTTCATCAAACTAAGGAAGGAACATTTATTACACAAATCAAGTACACAAAGGAGCTGCTCAAACGATTTGGTATGGAAGATTGCAAACAAGTTGGTACGCCAATGTGTACTTCAACCAAACTTGATAAAGACGAAGAAGGTAATAGTGTTGATGAAAAACTCTATAGAGGTATGAAAAACACTCAAGGAGATGCCGATGACGATGACGATGACGACGATGCTGAAGATGTTGACGATACGTTTGACTTTATCATGCACCGTCGTACTGGGGAGGAGGATGACAGTGAAGCCACCACTGAAGATGTTCCATCCAAATGACAGAAGACTGAAAAGCGCTCCAAAAAAAGCAATGACTCACATTAGTTCTTTTTTCCCATTTTATACTTTTGTTTTCAGCAGTTCTCTGCTTATTAGAACCTTTCAGTATTTCTTTTGGTTTTCAGCAATTATGTGGCTTGGTTATGTATTTACTTGACTCTAGCACCATTAGTACTTTTTAGTTGGATGTATTAAACTTGTTTCATTTCTATCAAACTACTTGCATGATCTAAGGGGGAGTCTTTTTGATTGATGTCAAAAGGGGGAGTAGTTATATTATTGTGCTTTGATATGATTGATATGTTGATAATTGATATCCAATTATGATATATTGCAAATTGATTAGTCATATCCAATTGAGGTTTGTCATCATCAAAAAGGGGGAGACTGATGTTTTTCAAATCTTATTTTGATGATGACACAAACACTTAACTCTGTAAACAAGCTTTTGCAGGAACAGATCTTTTGGACGCACAGAACCGTCCGAACTAGGTCAAAACTCCTCGGACGCATTGCATCGTCCGAACAAACTGGCAGAAAGAATGGGATCCTATTGCCTTTCCTTATGGACGCTCAGGACCGTTCGAAACCTCTGTCGGATGAAGGACCCGACGCATGCACGGACGTCCGAACGCCTCTCAACAAAATTGAAAGAAGATAGACGCTCGCTCGACGATCATTGGCAAGTAGTTTGATAGACGTCAAAACTATTTTATCTACGATAACACATGAATTTCGTATAAAATAAATTTTGTCTTGAAACCACCAGTTAGATGTGTATTAGAAACAGGTGCTAAA
Organism: Cinchona pubescens; assembly: GCA_025175665.1. Lineage (NCBI taxonomy): Eukaryota > Viridiplantae > Streptophyta > Magnoliopsida > Gentianales > Rubiaceae > Cinchona > Cinchona pubescens. The sequence goes on along the minus strand of JANKKI010000146.1, from coordinate 739,545 downwards.
CCAATAACCTGTTAAATCATCTAATACATTCTCTTATACACATCTTAGAAAAGTATAATTTGAGTGCAACTTGACTATAGTGCTTTTGTTGTATTAGTGTGAAGTTGTGAGTGCAATTCAACTTTGAGTGGAGGGATAATCTTGTATGAAGTGTGGTTGTAAGTAAGATACTTGGCTAAGAGACAGGTCTCTTAACAGTATTGTTTGATACAAAGCTTCCTAAGAGGGGGGTGAATTAGGTTTCTTAAAAGTTATGCTTTCAGAAAATAGTTAGTTGAGTTTAAATGTAGAGATAATAAATTTACTAGAACAATAAATTTACTAGTCCACTTAAATTTCTTAAATGCACTACATTTCATTTTTCAAAGCTCACTTTTTCTGAAAGCATAATTTTTAAGAAACCTAATTCACCCCCCTCTTAGGTTGCTTTGGGGCCAACAATACTGTTGTACTTTGAATCTTTACAGGCATTCTTACAAATTAATAAGGTAAAAACAAAATATTTTTAGACTTGCACATATAAATTTGATATTTTTCTTTTGTTCAGTCCCCTACAAATTTGCCCAAATAAGATTAATTTCATTTGCTCTACATATCAAAGTAATTGTCATTCGGTAGATATAGTCAAAAAATGGTAAAAGTTGTTCTTTCATATCTTTTCTTCTAATGCCTGTAGAACTAATTTATGAAAGAACAACTTGTGTATAAGAGACATCACTCAATGTTGTCAAAAGTGAACTTCACCACATGAGAAGTAAAAGATTTTAGTTTAAAATGTTTAAAATGGGTAAGAGGACATATTCTGATTTGATGTGAAACACGAATTGTTTCGAACGTTGAATATGAGTAACTAAACACACGAAAACAATCCCATAGTATGATTTTTTTAGTTACCCCATCGGATAGATCACCTATGATTTTTCCTTAAATGGTAAGGATCCTTATCACTGGCAAAGCTAATCAATTTTAAAAAATTTAAGAGGAGCAACCGTGAGTCTCTTATAAAAAAATTTAAAAGAGAAAGACCATATTGTATGTCTGTCTCTTATACACATCTAGATGTGTATAAGAGACAGGGGTTGGGTTGAAACCCTTTATCATAAACAGTTATGAATATTCCATATGCAAAATATGATGATTGATCATATAAATTTATATGCTGAATATCAAAAGACATACTGAACCTTTTAAATTCAGAGAACCTATCAAATATATCTATGATTGTATTTGTATTTTATCACTAACATAATTTTTTTCCTTTCCTTGTAGCTCAGATGTAGATGGCATAGGCAATGATTGTCATTCCCCTGTTCCTAACCTATGCCTTGGTCGTTTGGAAAAATTGCAAAAATAGCCATCTACAGTACATCTGGAAAATTGCTACATTCCTTAAATAAAACCAATGACAATCATTGCCTATGCAATCCGCATCTGAGCTACAAGGTCCAGCACAGTCTTCAGCCTGGAGTAATTTTGTTGCTATGGTTGTCTTCACCAGCTTCACTTCCAACCTTTCCATCATTGGCAATGATAAAACTGGAATTGCATATTATTAAGAAAAAAATTCGTTAGATTGATAAGACTTTGAGATTCCTAGCCGAGAATAGAAATTGGATACACATCTAAGTTTGAAAATTTGAGATAAATACACATCTTGTCTAGGCTTTTTATAGTTAACGGTTTGTTAGGGTTCTAATCTTTTCATGTGTAAATAATTTAATTTATAGATTAATCATGCTTTAATACAATAAATATACCTCTCTTATAATATAAAGATTGTGTATAACTATTAATATTAGACAGTCGTAATATTTTCTAACTATATTTTGCCGGAGGAAATTTATAATTACTCACAAATTTTTATTATAACAATGTATATTTATTGTATTAAAGCATGATTAATCTATAACTGTCTCTTATACACATCTAGATGTGTATAAGAGACAGGAATTATATAAGGGTGTTTAGAATTGTCGGTAAATTCCACCAAAATATGACACGTGAATGATATGGTACAAAAAAAAAAATGTTTGCATACTTAGAAAATATATTTTATTTTTTGAAAAATTATTTTTTTTCATTTTATAGTTTGTTTATTTATTAATTATAGCATTAGTAAAGCATACAAAATGGATTTCATTTTATTATACTATAAAATATATGTTGCTTGTATTAAAAAATTTATTTATTCTATAAATTATTTATACACATGTAAAAAAAATAAACCTTTTAACTAACCAATTATTAGTAGTATAATTGTTTAGCGGTAGCAAGAAAGAAGAGTAAGAAGATACAAGAAAAAATATGAGAGAGAAAATAAATAAATTGGTAAGAAGAGAAAAAATAAAATTATTAAAATAGTAAGGGAAATTTTATCTCAAAACATGAAGAAGCAAGGGACAAGAGAGTAAAGTATTTATTAAATAAATTGAGAGGGATAAACTGCAACTAATATGTAAGTGCATGTGTCGGTGCAGGGAGGTTTTTGCATTCAATCCATAAAAATATCGTGAAGAAAGAGTAATTATAAAATAAAACCTGTATTTTATACACATCTCGAATTAAGTACATCCCAGTTCCAACTGGTATATCTCTCTCTCTGCTTGCTAAACTTTTATCTATATATAGACATGAAATAAACAGAAACTGAAGATTCATCTAACAAATTTAATAGAAAAACAAACTAAACTATCAAGAAATTCAATTACAATAGTTCGTAACTTAAGTTTGGTTTAATTATTCAAACAGATTTGAACCCCCAAGCAGAGAGAGAGATATACCAGTTGGAACTGGGATGTACTTAATTGAAGCCTTCTCCATTTAGGATCTACAGTTGCTGATTCACTAGAAAGATTTTAATGCATGAAATTAATCTGTTTTGGGCAAATTTGTAGGGGATCTGTCTCTTATACACATCTAGATGTGTAGGCCTAGACAGGTAAATCGGAAGTTTATATGTTTCTTTTCCGAAAGTTAATGTACGTGCGAAAAGTATTTCTTCAGCCGGCTGAAATAGCACGGAGCTTTTCCAAAAAAAAAAAAAAAAAAAAAAAAATCTTCGTCAATCTTCAGGATATAATCTCTGCATCTAGATGTGATAAGAGACAATAGCAGTAAAATTCGAGAAAATACAATTTTGTCATATTTGATTATTCATATGTTCTTAGTTTGTTCTTATTTATTGGTTGGTGTAGCTGCGCCTCGGAAGTGTTTGCTTTGATTGGTTTGGCAACAGAAACAAATACCAGACGCTAATTATTATTTGTCCCTCATAATTAATTATCTAGAGTGTATAAGAGACAAGGCCAATTGTTCCATCAGTTCTCGGCTTGATTGATGGTGACTCTTAAATTTTTGTACTCTGCTAAAAGTTATACACATCTAGATGTGTATAAGAGCCACAGACCTTTTTATATTTTATTGTTTGGTATTGTTAAATATAAATATTTCACATTGATTGGTAAGTGATTCTAATTAATAAAGTTCGTGAGTAACTTCATTCATTGTCATTTCGTTATAAGATGGAACTCATGTTTTTTACATGCGAATTTGTGATTTATGGACAAGTTAGATGACCTTATCTCATATTTTTACTAATATTCACAAGTGTACAATTATCAGTGTTGTAGGGCGAATAAGGGTCGATCCCACTAGAGGTGGTAACAAGTATGCGAGAATCTAATCCAATTTCTATTTAGACAGCTAATTTGCAAAGAATTTGGATTTTAGAATTAAATTTATTAAAGAAAAAAATAATTGAATTTTAAAAAATGGCTGACTGAAATTAATGTTGCAAGCAGTTGATAGAAGTCGGTCGAACACCAGACTAACAATTATCTTGGATTTATTCAAATATCCGGTTAATCAATCAATTCAATTATACTTAAGAGAGATTCTATTCTCATGTTTCAACCCAACCCCAAAACCTTCAGTAATTAAATCCTATCAAATTAATTAATTAGGGTTTAAGACCTTCTCTTACACTACTTAACCAATTCGATCTTAATCCACTGTTCTTATACACATTAGATAATCGGGAAGAGACTCGGTAAATCATCTAATTAATTTCACCACTTTGCTCTGGAATAATTAGCATGATAATTTAATACTGGCATATGACGAAAGTTCAAAAACCATAACCCATCGACTAACCTAACCAAAACTAAGGTTTGCTACTCCTCGTAGATTTGTCTATTTGTGTTAATTATTAGTCGATTAATATAATTTAACGATCAAGAAAATTTTAAATTAACCACAAGAAGAAAAACGTAAAAGAGACCTAGGTTTTGCATTAATGTAGCAGATAAAACGAGGGGCAAAGTGATCAATGGAGCAAATTGCTAATAGACATGATAAATTGATAACAGAAATTAAAAATGCAATTGTGAATTAATTAATAAAAGACAAGTTGTAGAAATTGAAATTATTGCAATAGAATGTGAATTGAATTACTCGAATCATTCCAGAATCAAAAATCAAGCTACGGAATTGAAGAATAATTAAACCCTAAAAAATAGCTCTAAAAAGCCTAGACAAAAGGTGAAACTAAGTTCTAAGAATTGCTCCCTTTCCATCGTTACATTAGCCATCTATTTATAAAAATTTCATAAAAGGCCCAGTCCCAACGGACAACTTTTGTTTAGCTGCGGTCTAGCCATGGTTTGCGGCTGGTCTTCATCAGCACTCCTCAGTTCTTTGTTCCTTCATTTTGTTTACACGTTCCTTTGTCCATTGATCACATTGCCCCTCGTTTTATCTGCACAAAATGCAAATCAAAGTGAATAGACAAATATACTAATAAAACACACATTTAACTACAAAAATGATTTAAAACAATACAATCAACTATGAACATCCTAAACACGACTTTATTTTCCTAAACCACGACAAATGGGACTAAACACACCTAAAAACATAACAAAAGAGATGTAAAAGTTACTCTAAATATAGAGTTATCAACTCCCCTAACTTAGCATGCATTTTACTAAGTTTGAGAAAAGTATACTGTCTCTTATACACATCTAGATAGGAATAGTAACATAAAAATCAGATTGATCTAATTGACTCATCAACCTAGTCTACATCCGATCAACTACATGAAATCACGTTCCACTTTTTACTCACACCAAAAGTCCATCTAAATTAATGTTAAATAAACTTTCTCAAATATAAATACAAGAACTTACATTTATCAATATCGGCCATATAACGTAATAATTTTTCCTACCTACAACTAATTCAAAAAGGGGCACAAAATTGAGCCTTTATAAACATCAAGAAGATACAAAAGGATCAATAGACCTTAAAATTCAAGAACACAAATGTCACACAAAATTTAAGTATTATAGAACCATTATAATTGTTTAACTCAAAAATGGCAATATAACCTTTCGTTGTTCCTTTATGACCACTTTTTATTTGGTTCTTTATTTTATTTTTTCCTAGGCTTAGCAAGACAAATTTTCAGGCAAGCCATCTTAAGATTCTCGTTTCTTACCATGCTTACGTATTTTACGCAAAACAAGTTTTTTTTTTTTTTTTTCATTTAAGCTCATTGTAGGACTTAGAGCTCATAAGAAATTAGCCACGGGAAAATGGGTTATATTAACGTAAATCAATTAAACAACTATAATGAAACCTAATACCTTACCATACATGTGTATTATAGAAATAAAGATACAAAGGACTTGACTTCATGTCCTACTCTGGATAGTGTTAACAATTACAAGGAATCAATTCTAGGAGAACTTCAAATAAATATGGGTTTTGGGACAGATTGTAGTGACTCCTCTTTAATAGCTGTAAGTTCAAGAATTTATACTCAAGAAAACACATTTGACAAGAATTCAAATTTTCACCATCTTAACAAAATTGTGAAACATGAATTATGTGGAATATTAACTCTATATTTTCATATATTTGGCAACTACAAATCAATCATACTATTAATACGCCATTCCATTAACACATCACATAACAAATTTACATCAAATATTAAAAACGCTAAACATTAAAACTACTAAACATTAACAAATTTAGACTATTCCACCACTTGCCTACATAACACAAGACTATGACAAACTAACTAAATAAACACAATAACACAAACAAACAAACCAAGCCTTAATTCCACTAATTTGGTTCGGCTGCATGAATCCTACCAAGCCTTAATTCCACTAATAAGGGTCGGCTGCATGAATCCTGAACGCCATTGGTGTCGCTCTATCATGGACCATATCCTATCTGTTCCTAGATAGGCTATATCTTTCCTACAAGTTACACAGGTAGTACTGTTTCAGTAGAGCCTCTACCCCTCTTATGTGACTGACACGCATCGCATAAAATCTACTACTTTGTGAGCACTTCTCTGGTCGTCTTAACACATGACCTAACCATCTGTCTGTTATACTCATCTTCTTGTGTCAATAGGTGGATTAGACTCTAATCTTCTCATGAATATACTCATTCCGTATCTTGTCCATCCTAGTGTACCCACACATCCATCTTAACATTCGCTTTTTTGCTACTCTCATCTTTTGCTCATGTGTGTGATTCACTATCCAACATTCAGACCCATAGAGCATCCTTGGCCTAATTGTCGTTCTATAAAATTTACCCGTAAGTCATAAAGGAATTTTGCGGTCACATAATATTTCCAATGCCATTCTCCATTTAGTCCATCCCGCTTGTATCTGATGTGTAATATCTTGATCCATACCATCATTAGTCTGAAATAACTTATCCTAAATATTTAAAATTTTCACTTATAGGTATCTCTTGATATCCGATACTAACCCTTATTCCATTCCTACATGCACCCTTTCTAAACTTATATCTCCATATATTCTGTTTTTGATCTACTAATTTTAAACCCTTTTGCCTCAAGTGTCTCTTTCCAAACCTCGAGTTTAGCATTAACCTCATCTTTTGTTTCATCTACTAACACAATATCATTTGCAAATAACATACACCATAGTATTTTCTCCTGTATGTGCCTTGTAATTTCATCTATGACCAACGCAAATAGATAAGAACTTAGATAAACCTTGGTGTAAACCTATATTTATAAGGAATTCTCGTGTCAACCCTTCTGGTGTTCTCACACTTGTAACCACATCCCTATACATTTCTTTTATTGATTCTATATATGCTACTCTAACTCCTCTTTTTTCTAAAACTCTCCACATAACTTCTCTAAAAGCTCTATCGTATGCCTTTTCAAGATCAATATGAAAAATCATATGTAAATCTTTTTCTTTATCCCAGTGTCTCTCGGTAAGTCTCTTGAAGAGATGTATGGCTTCAGTAGTTGATCTTCCTAATACAAAACCAAACTGATTATTTGACCCCTTAGTCTCATTTCTTAACCTTCTTTCTATCACCTTCTCCCAAAGTTTTATCGTATGGCTCTTTAACTTAATACCTTTGTAATTCGCATAATTTTGTATATCCCCTTTATTTTTGAATATGGGTATGAGAGTACTCTTCTTCCACTGGTCAGCCATCTTTCTACTCTTCAATATTTTATTAAAAAATTGGTAAGCCAACTTATGCCTTCTTTCCTAAACATTTCTATATCTCGATTTGGATATCATCAGGGTCAACTGCTTTTCCTTTCGTCATCTTCTTCAAAACTTCCACCACCTCTGATTCTTGAATCCGTTGATAATACATTGCGTTTCTATAATCGTCGGACTTAGCTAATTCTTCTAAAATGATATCGTCTGTAGATGAGTATAATCCGAGAGATAGAAATCTCTCCACATCTTTCCTTAATTTTCTCATTCAAGACTGTCTCCTTATTATTTTCATCCTTAATGCACTTGACTTGGGTTAAATCCTTCGTCCTATGGGCTCTTGCTTTAGCAATTTTATAAATATCTCGCTCCCCCTCCTTAGATTCTAATTTTTGATAAAAATCTTCAAAAGCCCTATCCCTCACTTCACTTACAGCCTTTTTTGCCTCCTTTTAGCAAGCTTATATTTCTCAATATTTTTGCCACTTCTACAACTATATAGAGCCTTATAGTTAGCCCTCTTAACTTTGATTATCTTGTACACCGTCATCCCACCACCAAAATACCTTGTTCATGGGGACATAACCTCTTGACTCTCCAAGTATCTTCTTAGCCACTGTTCTCACTCTAGTTGCCATGTCATTCTATACAGTGTCAGATTTTCCTTGGAAGTCCCAAATACTTTGCCCTAACAAATCTTCTTTAAAAATTTATTCTTTTTCCTTCTTTAAATTCCTCCACTTAATTCTAGATGATCTAAGTAGGTTCCTTCGCCTAATGTGATGTTTAAGCCTCAAGTCCACCACCAAAAGCCTATGTTGTGAGGTTAAACTTTCTCCATGTATAATTTTACAATCTCTATAAACTCTTATATCTCTGTTTCTTGTGAAGAGAAAGTCAATCTGTGACTTTGTTGAATTACTTTTAAAGGTAACTAAATGTTCCTCCCTCTTCTTGAAATTGTGTTTATTTTAGTTAGTTTGTAATGTCTAGCGTTTTTAATATTTGATGTAAATTTGTTATGTTATGTGTTAATCTAGATGTGTATTAAGAGTATGATTGATTTCTAGTTAATCCTCATTATATGAAATGCCACACGTCCATTTAGATCACCTCCTATAAAAATTTGCTCTCTTTGAGGGACACTACCTATCAACTCATCTAAATCTTCCCAAAACGTACCCTTAATAGACTCATCTAGACCTACTTGAGGCACATAGACACTAAAGATATTAATAGTTTCAAGTCCTAAAATTAGTTTAAGGGTCTTAATCCTATCTCCTTTCCTAGTCACCTGCACTACATCATTCTTCATCGACCTATCTACAATAATACCTACCCCATTTCTAGTCCTGTTTACTCCTGAGTACCAAAGTTTAAATCCTGATTTATCTAATAGTTTAGCCTTTTCTCCTACCCATTTTGTCTCTTGTAAATACAAAATATTAATTCTTCTCCTAATCATTGTATCTACCACCTCCATTGATTTACCAGTAAGAGTTCCAATATTCGAAGTTCCTATTCCAATCCTATTCTCTAGAACATTTTTTTCCCCACTACCTTTCCCTTAGTATGTGAGGACCCTTGGATATTTTTCGCTACACCCGAACCCCCATGAAGATGTAGCGGCCCTTGCCTACTATTCGCCGCACTTAGGCAATGCGATGCGTCTCTTACGGGGATGGTCAATCTTCTGCGTTTCCAAATGGTTTGACTTCATCTCCTCTCTTCCTAGTCCTTGACCCTCGTCTCTCTACATCATCTGAGGGTCCATAATGCCACTCTAGCGCTATACTAGTTTGAGACCAATGAGACAAGTAGAAGTTCCCCAAGTGGCTGAGCTACCATGCCAAGAAGTCTATCTTTTGCCTCGTCTCCTCAAAACACTAGCTATGATGAAACAAAATTCCCATGCGTCTCATTGTTAAGAGATGAATGGAAAATAAAATCAATAGCAAGTCTAGGCGGTACAAGCAATGGTCCTCAAAGTCTTCCTTGAGTGAAGTGCCTGTCAGGCGAGTAGATTTTAGAGAGAGCAGTCCACATAAGCTGTCTCTTATACAGATCCGAATTGGGTCATGATCACCTGAAAAGCCTTGTTATCAATTGGTGCTAGTAGGTCCCATTTCTTTGTTGTAGAAATCCACAAACCTGCAAGCTGGTACAATCAAGTTATTAAATTTGGAAAAAACAATGCTTTGATTTCCGTTTGCAATTTCTCAAAATTTCCAATGCGACTGTATGTCTATAAGGAATAATCTATTAGTATCGGAATGTAGACAGGGTCAAGCCGATACATGCGGATTTGTTTAGGCATACGAAAGACGCTGTTCATATACACACACGAGAATTCCTTATAAATATAGCTTCTACACCAAATACTTTAGCCTAGAGATCATCTTAGATGTGTATTTTAGACCATTTCCCATTTACTGGTGAGTTTTCAATATGAAATCCTCATCATAATCAATATCACCCTCCAAGAATGCGGTGAATTGGCTGTTGGGATTAGTAGGTACATGAGTGTCATCTTATACACATTTCATATGTGAAAGAGACACCAGGGAGGCTCACATCTAACTATATGGTCCCTCAAAGTCCAGAATTGAAATGAATTCATAGAACAATTTACCATTGTCACAATTAGTAGAAGTTTTACAAAAATCTTTCCATCCTTCACTTTGAATTTTATTAAAAATATTTTAATGCAACTCATCGGCTTCATTGTTATTTTTATGCTTACATGACTTAGATCATTATCCCTCTCATATAAAGGATTAACCTGATTTTGAAGCTTGTCATATTACTTCTTAACCTCAAGAGAAACAAAAACATTGGCATCGAAAGTATTATCATACATTTTCTTTTTTTCTTCCTTATTGAAAAATAAAACAATCAAAACAAAACAACCATACAAATAAATTCCCCTCCCACCAACTTAATCAAAATCAACCCCAACAAATATCGCACCAAATTGAACCGAATTCAATTAACAAGTATAGAAAAATAGTCACCACACAAGTAAAAAATCACAAGGCAATTTTATCAACACATCCAAGAAATTATCCCCACAGATTAGATAAGAATTTAGATATGCCATGTTATGTGAAATAGATGTTTAAACCTTGGAGAAAGATGGTAGGAGATGAACTTCCTTGAACATGAATAGTTTGATTTTCCCAAGTTGGACAAGGATATGATGAGATAAAAGGAAAATCTTGGTTGATTTATAATGATGAAAAAGAATATTGGGAAGAAGAGAGAATGATGACATGAGACTATCTAGATGTGTATAAGGGACTTCCAAGGAAAATCTGACAAAGAGATAGAGAAAGATGCATGGTGGATAGGTTTTTTTTCTCTATTGGTATCAAATTGGAGGAGAGAAAGAGATAGATAAGTTGTTTTGTGAATCTCTTTCTCTCTATAACTGTTTGGTAAAACCCATACGTCTTCCCGCCTAGGCCTAGGCGGGAAGACGTATGGGTTCTAAAACCCTTGAACCATTTAATTCAAATTTCTTATATTTTAGTTTAATTTTTCAATTTAACTGGATTGCACCTAAAAGCGCTTCTTTAAAGTCATTAGCTTGACGTTATTGTTTGTGGTCATTTAGTCAACACACTTCTACGTATGTTTGGACTTCTTCAAATCCATTGTCAAACACACCTCTGCATTTGTTCTCTAACATCTTTCTTCTTTTTTTTCATCCATCAGTTCTTGCACACTCAGTATCTTCTATAATGAGAATTCATTCCTCTAAGAGCATGAATAATGAAGAAGTTTACAAATTCTTAGACACGGGTTCGCATGGACCTTGAAGAGTCCTTGCTATTGGATAAGTGAAGATTTGGTCTTTTGCTAGTATAAGAAATGGTCTTCCAAAGCTATAAAGATGTGTGGGAAGAGACAGATCAGGCTGTCTCTTATACACATCTAGATGTGTATAAGAGACAGACTTAATATATTAGTCAAAGTGAGGTTTGATCACACTCCTTGAGACCTCTTAAGCCTATATTCCCATAAACCAAAAAAGGTATTGTATTCATACTCGCACCTAAATCACATAGGGCTCTATCAAGGTAAACGTCACCAATAAGGCATGATATAACAAAACTTCCAGGGTCCTTTCTTCTTCCTATACAATATGCTTAAGAGTTGTTTATTGCAAATGAACCTAAGCATGTGTCTCTTAGACAGATGCTTAGACTCTGTCTACTTAGAGCACAGATCCTTGAGTATGAGTGTTGAACTTCCACTTTTGAAGATCTCGTTTGTCTCACCTTCTAAAGAATCAATATATTTCCCATGTCCAAATACCTCGAAGATGTCACAAATCTACGAATAAGGAACACAAAGCCCACATTTTAGGGGTGTTCAAACCCGACCCAACCCAAATGAATTTGGGCTAAATGGGTTGGATTTTCGAGTTTTGGGTTACTTGGGTCGGGTTACCCGACTTTAGTAGGGTTGCGTTGGGTTTTACTTTTTAAAACCCAACCCAACCCGAATAACAAAAAAAAAAAAAATCAATTATATTTTTTTTCAATTTCATTTTTATTCTAATTATTTCATCTACCTTATATTATTTTTTCTTTTATTTTTGAAATATCATCTAATTTATCATATTGTTTACTTTTTTCCTTTTATTATTGACATAACGATTTTAGTTTTGACCAAACATATATTTTTAATAAATGGATTTATAATTATAGATTTTTAAATTTTTTTTATTAATTTAAATTTTTAACCCAAAAACCCGAGTAACCCGCCCGACTAATACTTGGGTTGGGTTTACTTGGGTTGCTATATTAGTTAGGTTGGGTTGGGTTTTATTTTTTAAGCCAAAAATTTGAAAACCCAAACCTAAAAAACCGACAACCCGAAAACTCGACCCATGAACACCCCTACCCATATTTATTGAGAGGGATCTTATGAGCAACAAGAAAGAAGATCCAAGCTTCGATTTCTTTCCAAGGTTTCTGATAGATACATAATGTTTATTAGAGACATACTTTAGTAGACCCAGTCTTTGCCCCCACATGTATACCTACAGTGTGTCGGAATAAATCTTAAAGAATCTTACTTACATCAGCTGATGTCATAGATTCTCTAAAATTTAATCCACACCACAAGGTCTACAAGTGGGGCCAAAGATCAGGTCTACCTAAGTATTTGCCATTTAATAGTTTAAAAAAGTTAAAAACATAAAAATTGATAGTCTAATCATTGACTCTTAATTATAACTTCTCTTCCTGGATATCTATTAGTGCCCATCTAGTAGCTAAAAATGGTCTGTCGAGAATCAAGGGCATCTCTTTATCTTTTTTCATGTCCAGGATGATGTAGTCTTCTGGCAAGTAACATTTCCCCACTTAACCGGTACATCTTGAACAATCCCTCAGGGTATTTCATACTTTTATCAGCCAATGGAAAGACATATTTGTAGGCTTCATCCCTTAACCATTCAATCTAGATGTTATAAATTAGATACAGGCTGGAGGATTCTGATCTCTTTCTTTAAATCTCTTTAAAACTCGACTCCTCCAATTGTGCATGGAATGGAGAAAGAATCAGGATCCTCCAGTTTTGGAAGAAGTTTCTTTTGGATGATTACACTACATCCTTCAGTGAAACATAAGATTTCATCTCCTACCATCTTTCTCTTATTGATAAACATCTATTTCACAAGACATGGCATATTTGGGCATGTTCTCAAGTGTTTCCATGAAGGATATGTTGATTTCCAACTTTTACACATCTCAAGGAATCTTTTGAACTTCTTTTGATCGTCCTCACTCTAAGCATGCTAGGAATGGAATCCTTATCGAGGGATGGGTAAGTTGTACTTCAGTTTCTCTACTTGAAGGGATTTTGTATTATACACATCTATTGTCCCTTGATTCGGCATCTCTAGCACTACTATCTTTTTCTTCCTTTTTCTCACTCCCTGACCCAATCTCTTTTTTATCTTATTTTTCTACACTAACAGTTTTACCATTCCTCAATGTGATAGTCTTGGCATGCTACCTAGGGTTAGTCATAATGTCACCTGGCAATGCTCCAAGTATTCTCTCTTCCATACCCGTAGCTAATTTCCCTACTTGGTTCTCTAGATTCTTGACTAAAGCTGTCAAGTTTCTAATTGAATCCTCTAAACCCCTTACCCTATCATTATTGAATTTCATACTGAGTGACTGAGTATTTTTCACATGATTAGGTGTTTGAAGTGGAGCTGCATGCGTCTTCTACTGCTGCTATTAATACTGTTAGAATAGAGGTTGAACATTCGAATTCTAATTTTGTTGATTACCCCAAGACAAATTTGGATGTTTCTTCCATCCAAGATTATATGCACTGCTATTAACTTTCCATGTAGTTCACTTGCTCTTGACCCACAAAAGAAGAATTAGCAATGTTGGTGTATTACATTGGCAATTAGAGTGGTCACTTGAACAGAAATTGTGATGAAGCCACTGCTTTCACTTTTGTCTCCTCCATCTATTTAGTGAATAAGAGACAGGGGTAGAGCAAGGAACTACCTGTCTCTTATCCACATCTGTCTGCTCAAGTATTCAACAAAAATACTCTCGGGCTTGTGCTACGAAAGATTTGAAGTAATTATTGGACATTTTATCCAAAAAATCTTGAACCTCTTTCGGAGTTTTATGTAGCATAAAGGACCCACTAGCTGGAAGAGCATCCAATTGTAAAAAAATCTCCATTTGCATCCATAGGGGCAACCCATAATATAGACACTTGTTGGGTCGGGTCATTGAACATCTCTCTGAAGCCTCGCTAAGGTTTCTCTATACTATTGATTGAAAGAAGTTATGCCATTCCTTAACTTAGCTAAATTTTATGGAAACATACTTGGCATAAATGCCTGAGCTAATCTGTCCCAAGTAGTATAAAAATCCCTTGGATACCCTTCTCTTATTAAATTAATTTAGCCTCAAAGAGAAAGGAAACAATCTTATAAGAAAAGCATCCATGGACACACCATTCTACTTGAAAGTATCACATACTTTTTTCAAAGTTGATTAAGTGGCAGTTTGGATCCTCACAGTGCAATCCTAGAAACATAGCATGTTGTTGAAGCATGCATATAAGTCCTAACTTAATCTCGAAGATATTAGCTTAAATAGGAGGTATTACAACACTCAATTGAGATCCTCGAAAAGTACGTTGGGTATAGTCTCCCAATGGTCTATTACGAGCGCATCCATTCTATCCATTTTTGTCAAATTCTTCATTATTTTTCACATCCATCTCTTTACCTGGTTGAATCACCAGTTGACGTGGATTTCTTTCATTAGCCATATCTAATTATGCCTGTTGCTATTGCCACTGTAGTGTTTGTCTCCTTAACTTCCTAAAAATCCTATAAATTTTAGGATCAAACTTGCAACAGTTCGATTAGATCTGTGTAATAAACTATTATAAGCACAAGGCAAACATTACGAGCACCAATTTATATGACAGAATAATTTGTAAGAATTTAATGGGATTTTGGCTCACAAAAAGAACAACTAAATAAACAAAAATGAAAACAAGTGTATAGTAGAAATCGTTTTAGCGTCACGATATTGCCTAACAATAATCTCTGACAACGGCACCAAAAACTTAATCCACGTTGGACAAGTTAAATTACTTTATCCCACATTTCTACTAATATCTAGAAGTGCATGGTTATCAGTGTAGTTGAGGGTGAATAAGTGTTGATCCCACAAGGACTGGTAACAAGTACTGAGAATTTAATCCAATTTTTATTTAGACAGCCGGTTTGCAAAGAGTTTGGATTTTACAATTAAAATTATTAAATAAATTTTTAACTAAATAAAAAAATTTGATAGAATTCTCAGTAAGTGTTACCAGTCCTTGTGGGATTGATAAATTCCTGTCTCTTATACACATCTAGATGTGTATAAGAGACACTTAATCAAATCTCGAGTTAGTCAATGAATTTCAGTTATACTTAATGGAGTTTTTATTCCCAAGTTTCAACCCAATCGATAATTGAATCCTATCAAATGAAACAACTAGGGTTCCAGACTTTCTCTTGCCTAAATTAACCAATTCAAGTCTTTATCTGTGTGGAATTTGAGTTTCCAACTTGAACTTATTGGCAAATCAACTAATCAATTTAGCTACCATGGTTTAGAATGCTTAGAAGGAGAATCTTATACATTATGGATCTAACATGTGTATAAGAGACAGGTCAAGGAGGACCATTTAACCAAAGTTATGGTTGGCTATTCCTTAGATTTGTCTATTTGTGTTAATTATTAGCCAATTAATGTAATTTTGCGATCAACATTTAATTTTAAATTAATCCATGCATAATTGTGTCATTAACACCCGAACTCTAATTATTTTAATAATTCATGGTGTGTAGAAAAGAAAACAAATTAATTAAATTACTAATAGACATGATAAATTGATAAACGAAAATTAAAAGTGCAGTTGTGAATAAATAAATAAAAGACTAGTTACCGGAATTGAAATTGTTACAAAAGAACTTGAATTAGATTACTTGAATGATCCAAAAGTTGAAAATTAGACTATGGAATTGAAGAACAATTAAATCCTAAAATACAAGGAAAGCAGTTCTAAGAACCCTAGATAAAAGTTGAAAATAATTTCTGAGAATCGCTCCCTTTCTATCGTTACATTAGCCTTCTATTTATAAAAATTGCATAACAAGCCCAGGCCCAAAACAGACCACCCACCTGACATCAGACTGCAGGTGGTTCTACCTTATTCTCGTGATCTGTTAATAGCAGTGCAGAAGTTGATCTCTGTCTGATGAATACCAGTTGTAGATGCGGCTAGACTGCAGGTTGTAGACTGCCGCAAACTGTGGTTGAATCCAGTGCATCACTCATAGTCCTGTCTCTTATACAATGTAGCTAGACATGCAGTTGAACATTGACCACTGTGCCCCTCGTTTCAAACAAATAAACAAACCAAGCCTTATTGTCACTAATAGACATGAATCCTGCTATGCCATTGCGCTCTTTCATAAATCATATCATCCTTAATTTCTAGATGAACTACATCTTTGTTACAAGTTACTCACCAAGTCTTTTTTGGTCTTCCTCTACCTCTCTTTAAAATCTACTCACTTGGCAGGCGCATCTATTGGCTCTCTTCACACATGATCTAACCACCTTAAACGTATTTCTCTCATCAGATCATCAATGAGGTGCTAGAGAGTTTCTTATAAGAT
Source organism: Cinchona pubescens (assembly GCA_025175665.1). NCBI lineage: Eukaryota > Viridiplantae > Streptophyta > Magnoliopsida > Gentianales > Rubiaceae > Cinchona > Cinchona pubescens. Next base: position 722,796 of record JANKKI010000146.1, on the reverse strand, counting down.
GTAAATTATTAAGATACACATCCTATCTATGATAGTATATCCATACATCCATAAAGCATCGCCGACCTAATGGCTATTCTACAAAATTTACCCTTAAATCTAAAAGAAATTTTGTGGTCACATAATATTCCCAATGTCATTCTCTATTTCGTCCAACCGGTTTGTTTTGATATATAACATCTCGATCTGTAATACCATTACTCTAATAAACTGATACTAGCGATTTAAAATATGGATGAAGGAGATATAATTCGATAGAATAGGATGCAATAAGATAATATTCCTTCATGCAGACTTGCTAAATTTAAATTTTATATATTCTGTTTTTGATCTACTAAATCTAAAACATTTTGATTCAAGTGCCTCTCTCTAGATCTCGAGTTTAGCATTATCTCCTTCTTTGTGCAATAAGATTGTATTAGTGATAAGATTGGAACATACACCATTGTTCTGTCTCTTATACATTAAGTAGACTTATAAGACCTGGGTGTTATACACATCTAGCATTTGTATAAGATGTTTGTTTAAAATATATTGTGATAAATAAAGCAAAATTGTGGCTGGATTTTGTATTTATGTTGTAACCAGATCTCTATATATCTCTTTCATTGATTCTTTATATGCTACCCTTACACCTTTTTTCTAAAACACTCCACATAATTTTTTTAAGGAGTCTATCATATATCTTTTTCAAAATCAATAAAAATCATGTTCAAATCTTTTTTTTATCACAATATATTTTAGTAAGTCTCCTTAAAAGATATATGGCTTTAATAATCGATCTCCCTAGCGTGAACCAAACAGGTTATTTGACACCTTAGTTTCATTTCTTAAACTTCTTTCTATCACTCTCTTCAAAAGTTTCATTGTATGGCTCATTAACTTAATACTTTTGTAATTCCCATAATTTTATATACCCCCTTTATTTTTTTAATATGGGTATGAGAGTACTGTATAAGAGACATTAGTCAGGCATGTTTATAAGAGACAGTTTTTTTTTTGCTTTTGAAGAATGGTAAGCTATTATGGCTTTCTTGGCTAAGCATGAAGAATACGTCAATTGGAAGATTGTATACGGGGCCAACTAAAACTTCCTTTCTTCATCTTCTTCAAATCCTCCTTCACCTTTGATTTCTGAATCATTCGGCAATATATTACATTTCTATACTTCTCAAACTTTTCTAACTCTTCCAAAATGCTATTGTCTCCATTACCTTTATTGAATAGTTGATGGAAGTACCTCTCATACCTTTCCTAATTTCCTTGTCTCCATTATTTTCATCTTTGATGCACTTGACTTGGGTTAAGTCTTCGTCCTATAGGCTCTTATTTCAGTAATTTTATAAATATCTCGCTCACCCTTCTAAGATTCTAATTTTTAATAAATTCTTCAAAAGTCCTATCCCTTTACTCACAACATTTTTTACCTCATTTTTAGTAAGTTTGTATTTCTCAATATTTTCTTCACTTCTATAATTATATAAAGCCTTATAGTTAGCATTCTTATCTTTGGTTTTATCGTGCATACTTTCATCCCAAGAGACACGACCAAGATTCCTTGTTAATGGAGCCATATAAAATTGACTCTTCAAGTATCTTCTTAGCCACTATTCTCACTCTATTTACCATGTTATTCCATAAAGTATCAGATTCTCCTTATAAGTCTCAAGTATTTTACACTAACAAATCTTTCATAAAAATTTCTTCTTTTTCCTTCTTTAAATTCTTCAACTTTATTCTAGGTAATCTAGATAGGTTTCTTTTTTGATGTGATGTTTAAACCTCAAATCTACCATTTAAGCCTATGTTGTGAGGTTAAAGTTTCTCCAAGTATAATTTTAGATATGTATAAGAGACAGGAATATTTGATCTTCTCTTGAGAGCAAGTCAATTCGTGACCTCTCTTATACACAGTAGATGTGTTAACTAAATGGTCTACCCTTTTCTTAAAAATAGTAGCTGACAATCGAATGATTCCAAAATTCATGATTGATTTTCCTTTTTCATTTCTTTCCCCATAACCATATCCACTAGGTATTTTTTCATAATTCTCATTATCTCTTCCCACATGTTCATTTAGGTCATCTCCTATAAAAAATTGATCATCTTAGATGACACTACCTATTATCTCATCTAAATCCTCCTAAAACCTAGTTTTAAGGGACTTATTTAAAGTTACTTGGAGCACATAGATATTAAAAATATTAATAGTTTCACATCCTAAAATTAACTTGAGGGACATAATCCTATCTCCTTTCTTAGTCATTTGCACTACTTCGTTCTTCAAGTACCCATCTATAATAATACTAACCCCATTTCTGGCCCTATTTAATGTTGAGTACCAAAGTTTAAATTTTGAATTATTTAGTAGTTTAGACTTTTTTTCCTATCCATTTTGTTTCATGTAAACACAAAATATTTATTTTGCTCTTAATCATTGTATCTACCACCTCCATTGATTTACAAGTAAAAGTTCCAATATTCCAAATTCTTATTCTAATCTTATTCTCCTAAATATTTTTTATCCCCACTACCCTATCCTATTTTGTAAGTGATTCTTGTATATTTTTCACTATACTCAGATCCCCATGGATTCATCAACAAAAACGCATATTTAACTATAAAAACGATTTAAAATAACACAATCAACTATGAACATTCTAAATATGACTTTACTTCCCTAAAACACGACAATGAAGTTGCGAAGAAAGAAAATGGGGGGATTGACGTTGGGATATTGGCTGGAATCGAAGGAATTGTAGTTGGGGTACTTGGCAATGAAAGTTGAAGACCTACAATTCCTGTCTCTTATACAATTCAGGAACAGTGTATAAGAGACAGATGTCGGCATTTAATACAAAGATAATTCAAGATTCCAGGTAGTGAAAGCAAAGTGTAACTTGGCACATGGTAGCAGTGTGGTAACCCCAGTAGGCAGATTTTGGGAATGCAGTATTAGGCAACGTTGGTATTGCTGGTATCACTGGTGGAGAAGTACTTCGCAGCAGTTGGCTAGCGGCCTGGCTTTCTTGTATACTTCAAAATTATAATAAAGTAATGAGCAAAGATAGAAACACCACAAGAATTACCAGATGTGGCATTTTGACTCATTAAAGTAAAAGGCTCAGGCACCAAAAAAAGTCACCTGGAGGAAGTTTTATGTGCTTTAAATAGGGGAATTATGCAGGCAAAGTGTAAAAGAATTAATTAGATGTATTTGACCAAAGCTTGAAGAAGTAGTACTGGTTGGTTTGTCATCTCAAGTATCAACTAAACCAATATTTTTATGCAAATTCTGACATAGCCTAACAAACTCCAGCAAATCAAGAGAGAAGAAAATACAATAAAAACGAAGGAACGAACTAGCTAGCAAGTGTTTGGTTATAGGAATTAAGTGGGAAAGGCCAGCATAAAGGAATGTCAATCAACCACTTCTAGCTTACATGATGAGGAACATAATTGATCGGGTATTTTCTGTTTATATGTTATGCAGTCATGCAGCAGATGAGCAAAATTCTATTTCTTTAATATGGAAAATCTTATTTAAATTCCCTACAGAAGTTTTAGATCATGTAATTCAAATTTTAAGCTGTAAATTTGATAACTACAACTCAACATACAAATGCTGCACACTAAAGACCATGTAAGTGCATTAACGAAACTACATGATGTTAAACCAGCAGATGTGTATAAGTGCACGATAATAAGGACAGTAAATCATTCAAGACGAACAATATGTACAATAACCATGATGGTCAATATCTCAATCCTGTTCTTAAAGCAGCAACTATAGTAATAATTGCAAATGGTTGAAAATTAGGTGAAAGTTCCACGCAGAACACACTGCACGGACAATTCAAGTTTAATGATACAACAATCATTAAAGGTGAAGCCTGCAGATTGTGCATTCAACTCAGTAAGTGACATAAATTCAGACCACCCCCAACTCTTAGTAGAAGCTGAAAACCAACGCCCTCTAGATGATTATTTAGACAGGTGAAAACTTTCAAAGATTACTGCTGCTAATCTTTGAACTAGTTTTCACTAGGCAAAAAATATTGGAGAGAAATCTATGTAAATTCTTTATACCGGGCTGATTATGTTTTAAATATAGTAATTGATTTGGGGTAGGAAAGTAGGCATGAAATAGAAATATCTTGCTCTTCATTAGAGAATAATGGGAAGACAGATCAAATATTCCAGGGAAATTCTAGGGAATTCTAGTGTCAATAAGAGAAGAGGGAGAAAAGGGTGTGATGATGTAGTTAATTGTAAAAGTGGATCAATTAGGCACGAACTAGACTTGCTCAGGCGAGAAAGATAGAAATACTCAAGGGTGACAGTTTATTTTAAAATTTATACTTGCACAAAGCATAATCTATATCCAACTGCAGTAGAAATTGCAGATCGATATCAGTGTAAATGATTCAAATCAGTAAATTGCATGTGGCATGGCATTACTGGGAACTTCATTACGTAAATTTAACAGCTGTAACGTAAAGCTTTACATTTTAAAACTCCGAAACAGACACAAAACTGGTTACCCCACTTTTCTGTATTATGAGTAATAAGCTTGATGACTTTCAGGGAATGATAAACATTTCCTAATTAATGAAGTAAGATGATTTAATAACGAAAAATTCATCAAAATTACTGGATTGTGTATACTCTAATTTCAGTCTACTATAACACAAATTCCACTTACTGGATTGTTTGTGATGTTCTGCACCAGTTTTCTGGTCTTTTATGAAAATGCTGAACTTTGGATTCACTTTCTATGCAAAAAACTCCAATATGTTATGAGAATTATTTGCACTGCCTGAGATTCAACACACAAAAAAGTAGATAATACCCAAATATCACTGAAAAGGGAAGATATAGTAATTAATTGTAACAAATTCAAATAAGTCACAAATGCATCTGTATTAACTGTACCATTTATATCCTCCTTCAGTAAACACTTCAGAAGTCCAAGATTCATATATCTGAGAGAATCTTGAAATTTGGCTGCTGTATATGTAAGCGTTGAGGTGTGTATCTTATTCACATCTAGGACAGCCTTTCAGGGATACACTTTAAGATGATTACAAAAACAATCTTAGACTCCAAATACACAGGTGTCATCAACCAAGTAACCACGGGAAGGGTCTTCCAAAGTTTTGTGAGAGATGAATTTGCTCATTCCCCACTCTGTCTTTGTTAAATGAAAACGCCGAATTCTTCCTACAACAAGGCCGTGACCTTCTGTCATCAAGAAAACTAGTAAAGGAAGACTGAATTTATTGTATGTATTTTTGTTACTCCAAGGAAAGAGAAAAGGTAGACGAAAAAAAAAGTCTACAGCTTGGAATCAGATAGAGTTTAATATAAAATTAGTTGTTAAGGAAGCTTGTCGTCTCCCTTTTCCCTATTCTTTAAGGGCAAATATCAGACTTTTGGAGATTTACCTCGAACAGTTAGATAATTGTCACTAATTTGATTGTAAATGAAGAAGCTGAAAACTGCATTAATCTCAAATCCAGCAGCCAAGGAACCGGGCTCTGCCAAGGTCAAATACAGCTTAATTTGGTCATCTCCATTTCTTTTATTGCATCCCTTGGGATAAAGTATGAGTTTTATGAAACAAAAAATCCAAACAAAGTATTTAAGAAGAGGTTGTTAATATATCAATCTCAGTTGCGAATTACACATTTACTGAATAGAGGTGACATATTGCCTCAATCACATATCAATTTATCTAGTAATTCTTTTCCAATGTATCAGCAAAGCTTCAAAACAATCCCAATACAGTCAAAGAACAATTATACATATATAGATCATGCACAATCGTCACACCACTAAACTTTTTCAAACAGCCACAACTATTTATATTCTTATGGTCTTGACATTTGCATAATCAGAAAATATGTCTCATAGTAGCAAAATCATTTTAATTATTAAGGAATTAAAATTTTTACTTGATAGTAATTTAAATTGTTTTTGTTTGACAATTGAAAAGTCCGTTCATGTAATCTAGCTATCATGTAATCTAGCTATCAGTATTTTTGTCACACAACAAAATTCAATAAGGAAAAGAAAACCCAAGATCTTAATACCACTAATAATGTTATAATGTTTCACATCAATACTGTGCACCATTAAATACCTTCTTATGTTACAGTGACATTAATCTTTAAATTCCAACAATATAGACCCACCATTCACTGGTGGAGGTAGAAGGGGGCAGAGGGGACAACCGCCCTCAGCTTTTGAAAAACTTGGATAAGAGCTTTTTGGACAAATGCTAAAATTATTGAGGCGGACANCAATTTAAAAAATAGTAAATTCTTATTATTGCCCTCCCAAGGTTTTGACCAGAAAATTTACTGACAAGTTTGGTTCTACAAGATGCCTACTTTCCTATACATAAAGGCAGGCAAATTGTAGTTAGGTAAATAATAAATATTTTATAAATCTAAGTGAATTTCAATTTAAAACTCTTACAAATATGTCAAAAATCTTTAATTGATTGATTTGATTTAATATCCTCTTTCGATCATAAGTTTCCACGAATATCATTACTATATTTGTATTAAATATAATAATGGAGAATTTTTGCTTAAGAATAGTACATTTTTTTTTTTTTATCATGTTTTAGTTTTTATTAAAGAAAAGATAGAATTATTATTAATTGAATGCTAATGACATAGAAATGATAAATTGGATTACCATAACTTATGAAGCAACATCATTTATCTGTTTGTTTGCCAGTCATATAAACTTTTGTCTTTTGAAACATATCTTTTTTGTAATTAAAAATTCACTTTGATTTCATTATTTGATTTATGAAAAAAATATATGTAACATATTGGAAATTTTAGCATAAACTACCGTATAGAAACTTGAGATTTTGAGACCAAAAGTTAAAAAACATACACACAAAAAAAAAATTCAAAATGTGATCAATTAATAAAAAAAACAGAAAAAGCTAACTATGACAATATTAGTATACACATAGAGAGTAAATTTTATGAACTTATATACTCATAAAAGTCATGTTTCTTATTAATTTTATGCAGTATATAACTTTTTTTGAAGGAAACTAAAAACGGAAAGACTGAAATGGAACCAATTTCGTCTATACACATTTAGACACTCAATAAGACTTCACCCCAACACCCCCCCCCACCCCCCCCCCCAAAAAAAAAAAAAAAAAAAATCAACCCCTAACTAAAATCCCTGGCTATGTCACTGGCACCTTTTAACTAACACCCAACTTGTCCTTGCCGCTAGGCCATGCCCTTGTGGCCTTTGTTGCAACATGCATGCTAAAAGCCATAATATAAGCTGTAAAGAAAAACAATACATCTTAGATACACAAAGAATGCACGAAATCCGACCAATTATTTAAATCAAGATTATAATTGGTGATTGAATATGATTTTACCACCCGATTTTGGCGAGTAGTCTTGAATCATTTTCCCAAAAAAAGAAAAGCCTAAATATAAGACAGACTTAACCTAAGATAAATTTAGTGACTTACAAAAGAAGAAAAAGAAAATAAAAGTGCAAACAGAGTGATTATTGACAAGTAAAAATCGCAATACCATTTGTATCCTCCACATTCAAATTCATTTGACTCATGCTTTTCAATACCACTCTCTAAAAGAATTGAGAAGTTGTCTATTTTGAGAAGGTAGTCTGCTGGTGATGCATCTCTAATCTCCATTGAAGCTTCTGGAAGTGCGAGTAGGGTTTATGATCAGTACCAGACCCAATAATACAATACTCAAATAAGTATAAAATCAAGAATGATAAATTGAATCCTGTAAGGATATCAAGAATTTTCCGATTTTACTAACTTTTGTTCTGAAAATCCAAAAAAAAATTCCTTCTATTCTTCATGGCGCGGAAGGAAAGAGAAAGATTTCTCTTATACAAGGAAATGTTAAATAACTTAATTTCTTCGAGAAAACTTATACACAGAATTTTTTGTCATGGATAAATTTATTAGTACGAAGATTATGAAAGGCAGCATACCTTCATCATCATCAATCGTAAGACTTTCTAGATCTTATACTGTTCGAATGCAAGAAAAAAGTGTCTCTTATACCCTAAATTGAATACTAAGAGGCAGTACCATGAACATCTACGACCCTCATATCACCAGGTATCCGGAGAGCGGTGCCATTAAAGAGGTCGCACCGCGGATACCCGATCCTATCCTATCATCATTCACTTTCTAAAAAAATAAAAATAAAACTAAACTAATATCATTTTGAACACCAAACTTTTAATAATTTTTAGAAGTGACAAGTTGATTAACAAATATTCTATATAAATTGAGAAGAATAAAGGAAAAACTTCGTTTGTGTGCATGTTTTTTTAAAAAGTGTTACAACAAAATTAAACCTTAAAAACCACATAATTTCTTCAAACTAAAAAGAAAAATAAAACTAACATCAAATTTATCCGAGAAAAATTAGATAAAATCAATACTACTATAAATCAAGACTTTAAAAATAACATAAATGTGTTATTTACACTAAAAATTATAGGAAACATTATATATAATGTTTCCTTTGAGGGTCGAGATACCCTCATTTTCGGAGCGGAGCGGGCGGAGCAGGCGGTGTGGATCGGATATTTTGCCCACCCAGCTGCATGTCTTCTATGCTGCATACAAAGATAATAATTGTAAAATGAGGTTAAACATTGTAGTTCATTTTTTTTCCTCATCAATGACTTCCATGGCAAAAACTTGAAAGCCAACAATAAGTTTCTTCCTTTTTTTTTCCTCTTGCAAAAATGAGGGTTTTTGAAGGTATTTAATGGGTCACATTATCTGATGCTTCTAAATTTGATATTTTCTGTCTCTTATACACATCTAGATGTGTATAAGAGACAGCTTCAATAGAAAGCATTCTTTTTCTGAAATTAAGTAAATTTTTTGTTTGGGAGTCTCTTATACACATCTAGACAAAGTATAAGAGACAGGTTTATTATTGAATAGTGCAGAAATTATTGCCTGGGCAAGGGCAATATTGGTATTTTAAGAAAATTAGCTGTGGCAATAAAATTATTGTTGTGGCAATAAAGCTATTTTACTCAAGGATGATATGGGATGATATTGGGTAGGATGTTCAAAGTTTGGATAAACCCCATAAATGGAACAAAATATTTTAATTTGAATATCGATATTTTGTTGTTATATATCGGATAAATCTATTTACATTCAAACCCAAAATTTAGGTAAAAAGGATTGAAATTAGTTTTTGAAATTTAATAAATCCATAAGTGACGAAATTTATATTGATCATCAGTTATTCGGTTATATATTATTTACTAAATAATAAAAGTTTATAACATTGGCTAAATAATAAATGGACAAAAAATAAGTATACATTTCGGACTGTACTAACAGGCAAAGTGATGCGCCGTAACACTAGTAGTATAGTATGTTACATGTATATATATATTTGATCAAAACAAAAATTTCTTTCTTATGTGAAATTATGGTAACTGTGAATTTTAGTATCATTGAGGAAATATTAATTGCACTCATTTGTCATTTTTTATTACTCTTTTACAAATTTAGATATATATTCTAGATAGATATCCATACCTGTTTAATATTTCGGTTATAGGAATTTCTCGAAATTAAATATTATTCGAAAATCGGATATGAGTGTTTAATAAATAAATGAAAATTAACTGTACTCTTTAAATGAATAACTGAACACAATAATCTTAATATCGGGTGATGTGAGTCAATGTGGAACAATATGCCATGGACTTGATTCATATAAAAATTTCTTCATCTATCTCGAGAAATTCTTACCCGGACTCGATTCAGGGTATAGTGTCTTATATATAAGAGACTTATACCCCTCGATCCATATTAAGTCACATCACCCACATAGATGATGTATGAGTGATGTGGCTCAACAAGGACTAAGAGGTTCATGATACTATGTCATGAATTCGTTCCATGTAAGAATTTTTTGTCTATCCCTTTGGTCCATTTCAAAATCATATGTAAATATAATAAAGTTTACGCATATATTATCTCTCCAATCTTCTTACCTACTTGACAACTTGGCACAATTTGATTGGGAGGTGACTTATACTTGCTCTCTAAATCTTCCCACATATTTCTCTCACATTCCTCCATCTATCTCCTGTCCCTTCACAATTAGTTTGTTGCTAAATTAACTCTTTCTAATATAGATTCATCTTCCTTCTCTCTATCACTTTTTTTAATTCCATATTGAAAAATAATTTCTCAATTCATATGTCATACGAAAGTTATCTTCTCAATTGTTTTGAATTTACAAATTCAAGAACATCACATCGTTATCATATATTATTTGCATCCTTTTTTTCTCTCTCTCTCCCTACAAAGATCATAAATCTACAAGCAATTATGTGCTATTTTGGATTGCATTCAATACATAAAAGGTTCTACTAATTCACTTCCTGACTTTTTTACTAGAGAATTTCTTGCAGGTCAAGCAGAAGGACATGCCCCTGTTTGATTCAATTACTAGATATCGTGCTAGACTAAGATTTTATAGAAAAAACTTAACAAATTTAGAAGCAAACAAAAATCAGTGGTTACATAGACTTGAAACATGAACAATTATCTAATTCTTGGGAAAAACATTGGATAGAACAACAAATTGTAGTAATGAAATAGATATTAATGAGTCAAAAGTCTCTTATACACATCTAGATGTGTATAAGAGACAGGTTCTCTTTGTTTCTTGCATAAATGGCATCTAGGTCTTCTTCAAAGCAAAATTTTCCTATTTTACCAGAGAAATATCAATTACAACATACAAAATACATACCTTTTTATGAACCACCAGATAATTGGCAAAAAACAAAAAATTTATTAATTTCAGAAAAAGAATTTCAAAGGTTTCTTCAGTAGAATGTATGAAGAAAAGAAAAGAATTAACTCACATGGAGAGAAAATAATATAATATAGAAAAATGTATGTTACAGCTTACAAGATTTGTGTTTGGAATCAATTAAGGGGGAAGACATATTGCTAGATATTGTTTGTACCAATAACAGGATTCCTTGATTTCCTGTACCTCTAGATGTGTATATATTTTACAGTATTATCTCTTATGCAGCATAGAAGACATGCAGAGCTTTTTTCTCCCACTGGGCAAGGCCCAGGAAGAGGAAGAGGAAGAGGCAGGGGTACAAACATTATGCTTACAAACAACATGCTAGCAAGAAATTTTCCCCCTCTACCTAGCCAAACACAAATACCTCAAACATTTAGAAATGTGGTCAGTCCACAATCACCACAAACCCCTTCTCAAAGACCACATAAGAGACTTCATGTGCGTTGGCAATATCTAGGAATAATTCTTCAAATTCCAAAAATTTCTCAAACTATTACAAATTCCGATACAAGAAGGAACATTCTTTCCTTTACACAAAATTCTTCATGTATGCAATATTGAATTAGAAGAATTACCTCTAAACCCTTACCAACTCATGACAAATAAATACAGTCCAAAATCAGCACAATCCTATTTCCTTCCAAACGGATTTCCTTTAAAAACCTGTCATATTTATTCAAATTTTCTTGAGCATGCACTATTCAATAATAAACCTCTTGCAAAAATCAAAGACCATGATGCTGCAAACACAGAAGGATGGTTCCCCAGAGAAAATGACCATGAAATATCCTACTCACAAATCTTTATAAACAATATACCTTCTATTGAAGAATGGGGTTTCCATCCTTCTGTGTTTGCAGCATCATGGTCAAAATTTAACCAAAGAGAATATTGGTTCAATTACCATGATCTCAAACAATCCTTTTTCAACCTATTCTACTATCAAAATTCAGATTACCTACATACTTGGTGGATTCGTCTTGAACCTACAATTCTACAAACAAAAACCATACTTCCCAGTTCCTGGTTTTACTTTTGGTTTCAAAATTTTGGAATTGAAGCATCATTATCCAAATTTTTTGAACATGTTACCACTGTCTCTTATACACATGACATAATACACTTGACTTTGTAAAACAAGCTTTTGCAGGAACAGATCTTACGGACGCACAGAACCGTCCGAACTAGGTCAAAGCTCCTCGGACGCATGGCATGTCCGAACAAACTGGCTAGAAAGTATATGATCCTATTCTTTCTTCGACGCCAGACCGTCCGAAACCTCTGTCGGATGAAAGACTGAATGCATGCACGGACGTCCGAACGAAGCCTCTCAACAAAACTGAAAAAAGATCGGATGCTTCCTCGGACGCATTCAATCCTCCTCGGACGTCCGAAACCCCAACGGCTATTTTTTGTGCATTTATTACTTAGCCGTTAGGAAGTAGTTGAAGCCACTATTTATTACTCTTATAAATAGGTGCTTTAATAACCTGAATAAATCATCTAATACATTGAATACAAGCCGTAAGAAAAGAGTAATTTGAGTGCAAATTGACTATAGTGCTTTGTTGTATTAGTGTGAAGTTGTGAGTGCAATTCAACTTTGAGTGGAGTGATAATCTTGTATGAAAGTGTGGTTGTAAGTAAGATTCTTGGCTCAACTAAAAGAGTTTTAGTGTGAGCAAGAACTTCCCAACATTACACAAGATTATTTAAGTCCAAGTGATGTGAATAATATTCAAACTTAGAATACTTCATCTAAAACAACATGAATGAATATCAAGGCAACCACATAGCACTTAACAAAGGACTGTTCTAGTAAATTTATTCATATCTGCATTTAAATTAAAAAGCTTACTATTTTCAGAAAATAGCATGATTTTTAGAAACCTAATTCACCCCCCCTCTTAGGTTGCTTTGGGGCCAACAATTGGTATCAGAGCTTGGTCTCATTAAATTGCTTAAACTGCTATTGAGTAAAGAATTATGGCAACCAACAATGCTAGATGTGTTTTGAAGAGCCAATCCGGTACTAGGCCCCCCATGTTTAATGGGGCAAATTTTATTAGTTGGAGAGATAGAATGAAAATATTTTTGCAATCTATTGACATTGAGTTGTCTATGTTGTCAATGAAGGTCCATTTGAAGCTTCTATCATTGATGATCACACAAATAGAAGAAGAGAAAAGACAAGGAATGAGCTCACTCCTCAAGACAAGGCAAACTTGACGTTGAATGCAAAAGCCATGAATGTGTTATACAATGCCTTGGATGCAAATGAATCAACTCGCGTGAATCTATGCAGTTCTGCTGTGAGAAAGTGATGCATTGTAATTGCTATAGAGGAAGCCAAAAAATTAAATTTAATGCCTTTTGAATCATTAATCAATTCTCTTAATTTATGAAAATAATTTTCAAGGCCAAGGTCATGTGGATGATGTTTAAGCAAGGCCAAGAAGGAGCATTGCTCTAAAGACCTCTCAAGAGGAAGATGAAAACAGTTCCATCAATCTAGAAGATGAAAATCTTGATGAAGGAGATCTTGCACTCATCACCAAAGGATTTCTTAAACATTACATTATACAAACGAAGAATGAGAAGAGACGGAGCTACAAACACAAATAATTTCAAAGGGAAATCAAGACTTGAAATAAAGAAGCAAAATGATAAATGCTTTGAATGCGGTCAACTCGGACATTTTGCAAATGAGTGTCCTTCCAAGAAAAAGAAAGAAGGAAGAAAACCAAGATTCAACAACTTTCAAATCACATGGGATGATTGCAACTCCGAAGGAGAAGTTGAAGAAGAAATGGAGTCGGCACAAATTGGCCTTCATGGCCATTGGAGATAATGAGGTAAATTCTAACTATGACTCTAATGATGAAAATGGTGAAGATGATCTTGAAGTTTTCATTTTGAAATTATTTTCTATCTTAAAGCTGTCTCTTATACAAATCTAGATTAGTTAAAAAATCAAATATTATTGAATGTCAGCTCTAAACAGCTGAATGAAAACAATAGGCTATTCAAGAAAATCATGATTTGAAGAAAAGAATGCATGTGAGATCAAAGGTCAAGGAAGAACAAGCCTCCTTGAAGAAAAGAATGGATGATTTGAATGCTCTCCTAATTAGAAAGAAAGAAAATATTGTTGATATGAAAAGAAATAGAAATATAGCTATCAACAAAAATTTTGTCATGTTTAGAAGTGATGACTTATTGGACAGAAAAACTTGGAATGAAAGTTGCATGGATTGAAAGCAATTTCACTAACTCAAATAGACCCAAGAAAATATGGGTACCAAAAGTTATCAATTAATTTATTGTGTAGGTACTTAACCTCACCAACAATGCTAAGTGGTTCATAGATAGTGGATGTTCAAGGCACATGACTGGTGATGCTTCTCTCTTCACAAATCTCACATCCAAAAACAGTGGAAAAATCACTTTTGGAGATAACAATAATGCAAAATCAATTGGCATTGGTGATGTAGGTAAAAATGGAGAAACTTTGATTAAGAATGTGCTTCTTGTTGATAATTTGAACTATAAGCTTATTAAGTGTCAGTCAACTTTGTGATAAAAAATTATATGTATTTTTTACCAAGCATGAATGTCTTATCCTTGATAAAAATCATATTGTTTTATTCAAGGGCACTAGGCACAATGATGTGTATGTGATTCATCTTGATAAAATTAGCAATAGCAATGTAAAATGTCTTACCGCTTCGGTGCATAGATGATCCTTGGCTTTGGCATAGAAGACTTTGTCATTTTAATATGGATTTAATTGAAAAACTTGCCAAGAAAGATTTGGTAAGATGCTTGCCAAAACTGAAATTTCTGAAAAATAAAATTTGTGATGCTTGTCAATTTGGTAAACAAGTCAAAATTTCTTTTAAACCAAAGAATTCATGTGTCTTACTCATAAACACTTTATCATTATTGAGTACCTGTCTCTTATTCTACATCTACTAAATATAAGAGACAGGAGTATTGCTTATATTCATCTACATGTGGAGATGAGACAGACCTAGAATACAGATGGGTAAATTTCTTGTTCACAAAATGAAGAATTTGAAAAATTTGTAAAATTGTTTTCCAAAATTCAAAATTTATTGGATACAAAAATTGTTCGTTTAAAGAGTGACAATGGTGCCGAATTTAAATTTGGGGGTTTTCCCGACTTTTGTGATCACAACGGTATCTTTCATGAGTTTTCGGTTGTTAGAGTCCCTCAACAACAAGTTTTCAAATGGTGTTGTTGAAAGGAAAAATAGGACTCTTCAAGAAACGGCTAGAACTATGATTAGTGAATGTGACTTACCACAATACTTTTGGGCCGAAGCGGTTAACACGGCTTGTTATGTTATGAATCGAGTTTTATTAAGATTCTCTTTAAATAAAACTCCGTATGAACTCATTTTTTATAGAAAACCCGTTGTGAGCTATTTCAAAGTTTTTGGTTGCAAATGCTTTATTTTAAAAATCAAAGAGAACCTTGGAAAATTTGACAAAAAATCGGATAATAAGGAATTTTTCTAGGATATTCTAGTGACAAGAAAGCATACCGAGTTTACAATAGAAGAACGCTTTTAATTGAAGAAGTTGTGCATGTTACATTTGATGAAACTAATGATGTTATCTCAAAAAATTTATGTGAGGATGAAGATGCAGGTATTTTAAAGGAGCTTCTTCAATCGTTATTCATAAAGATCATCAAGAGATTACATCAAGCGTTGATATCAACAACCATACGCAACAAATTGATGATGAAAAGAATGAGGATGCTCAAAACGATCTTCCGAAAGCTTGGAGATTCGTCTCTAGTCATCCTCAAGATTTAATCATAGGTGATCTATTCGATGGGGTAACTACTCGTTCTCATAAACCTTTGAATAATAATTGTGCATTACTTTCTCACATTGAACCCAAACATATAGATGTTGTTTTGAGTGATGAATCTTGAGTTAATGCTATGCAAGATGAACTTAGTCAATTTGAGAAAAATAATGTATGGACCTTAGTTAAAAGACCTTCTTCTCATCCCGTTATTGGTACTAAATGGGTTTTTAGAAACAAATAAAATGACAAAGGTGAGATCATAAGAAACAAAGTTAGACTTGTTGCAAAAGGTTACGCTCAAGAAGAAAGTATTGACTTTGATGAAACCTTTGCACCCGTGGCTAGATTAGAATCCATTCTAGATTTCTTGCATTTGCATGTTTCAATAATTTAAAATTATTTCAAATGGATGTCAAAAGTGCTTTTTTAAATGGTTTTATCGACCAAAAAGTTTTCGTCGAACAACCTCCGGGTTTTGAAAATAAGAATCTTCCAAATTATGTTTTCAAACTTTCCAAAGCTTTATATGGTTTGAAACAAGCTCCAAGAGCTTGGTATGAAAGATTAAGTGGCTTCTTGATAGAAAATGGTTTCAAAAGAAGTATAGTTGACACCACACTTTTTACAAAAACGAATTTAAAAGGATTGTTAATTGTTCAAATTTATGTTGATGATATTATTTTTGGAGCAACTAATGAAAGTTTGTGGAAGAATTGTATAACAATTAATTCAAGAAGAGTTTGAGATGAGTATGAAGGGCAAGTTGCAATTTTTCCTCGGACTACAAGTTCATCAAACTAAGGAAGGAACATTTATTACACAAATCAAGTACACAAAGGAGCTGCTCAAACGATTTGGTATGGAAGATTGCAAACAAGTTGGTACGCCAATGTGTACTTTAACCAAACTTGATAAAGACGACAGAAGGTAATAGTGTTGATGAAAAACACTATAGAGGTATGATCGTTATTATTTTAAGTTATCTAAAAATTCACCTGCCATCATGTTTGCTGTTTGTTTATGTGCTAGATTTCAATCTTGTCCTAAAGAATCACGTTTGATGGCAGTTAAAAGAATTTTTAGATATCAAAAGGAACAACGAATTTTGTTCTGTGGTATCCAAAGTCCTCTACATTTGATCTGATTAGCTATTCTGATGCAAACTTTGCTGGGTGTAAAAGAAATTTTGACTTGTTTACCAAATTGACAAGTGTGTATATGTTATTTTTCATGAAATTGTCTTTGGATTTCAGATTTGTGAAGAGAGAAGCATCACCCGTAGATGTGTATAAGAGACAGGTTCTTTTACATATCAACAGTAGGTCCGAACTATGAGATTAATTGCAATATATCTGTAAAGATTTTGGTTCTTTTATTGTGTTCCTAGATGTGTATAAGAACACTAGTGCAATTAATCTCACGGAAAATCCTATTATGCACTATCTAGAACCAAACACATTGATGTTAAGCATCAATCATTAGAGACCTCGTTTGTAAAACGGAAATTCGTGTTGATTATGTGCCTACTTCAGATCAATTGGCTGATATTTTTACAAAACCCTTAGCTCTAGATCGCTTTGAATAGCTCAGAAAATGTTTGGAGATTTTACAGATAAATTTGGCTTAGGTTCATAGTTCGGACGCATCCTTCGTCCGAACAACTTTCCTTTCGGACGTATCCTTTTAAAACCTGTCTCCCTCTCTCTTCCAAAATTGATTGGAAAATCATCCTACCCATAGCCCTTATCACCTAAATCACATCTCTTTTCCCCATTCACCATCTCATTTCCTCAAATTTTACAAATTCCTCAAATTTTTTCAATTTTCTCTTCTTTTATTACAATGGTGAAATCTCGCGGAGGTTCCTCTACAGCAATTCGGGGTCAAAAAACTAAAGGGAAGGCTCTAGTACGAGGAGAATCATCAGCCAATCCTCAAGCCTCCACCACTCCAATTTGATCAAAATTCATCGATGCCAAGGCATCCGAACGGTATACTTCCCTTCTAAGTAAATCTATAATCGTTCAACGTCCTGCTTCTAATAGTCTATTTGATGAATATAATCTTCCCATTATCAAATCTTCTTTTGAAAAACAAAATTGGGGTAATCTTGTTATCTTGATTTACATGTAAATCAAGATGTATAAGATTATACAATTCTCGTGTTAACATCACCGATCTTGAGATTTCTTCAAACATCGTTAACATCATTTTTGAATGTGAAGTCTCAAACCCCACTGATTTTTCCTATTTCTTTTCATTAGACAAATGGCCCTCTGATGATACTCAGTTTGATATTGATAAAGTTAGAGCGATTTTTAATATTCATTTTAAACAGGCCTCGGAAGCCAAAACTACATTGCTCGCTCCTGAACTGAATATTTTGTACACCCTTGTCACAAATCTTTTATTACCAACCGACGGGCATCGATCGAGCCCGGAAAAATGCAACTTTACTTATTTTTTCGTTTTGAAGCCTGTCTCTTATACACATCTAGATGTGTATAAGTTCCAGGGAAAGAAGTTCTCACTGATATCTAGTGAATGAGATAGTTCCTTTAAGATGTATTTTGTTCATCAACAAAATCTACAGGACTTCGAGGACATCACGAGACTGTGGGAAGTCCACAGATATGTGAACCAGATTGTTAACAACTCTTACATTGAGCGCAAAGGCCTCCGTTTTTTCAACGATCAATGGCTAACTAAGGCAGCCTTTGATATTGCACAATCCCAATCCCATGCCTCCATTCTGATTTTGCTATCCCTCAGTCTCGTATTCCTCAACCACCTCCACTTACATATGAACCATCTACTTCTGAACCATCTCTTTCACATATCTGTGGACTTCTCACCTCTCTGAGTACTCAAGTCAGCTCATTTCAACGTCGCACAAATCAAAAGTTAAAACGACTTGAAACTCGTCAAATGATTCTCCAAGAGGCACTTAGTCTTGGCATGTCTGCTTCGGCTCAAGTTCAATTTGCTAATCTTCAGTCCCAATATCCACTTGAGTCATCTTCTGATTCCATCCAAACGACAAAAGACTGAAAATCACTCCAAAAAGCGCAATGACTCTCATTAGTTCTTTTTCCATTTTGTACTTTATTTTCAGCAGTTCTCTGCTTATTAGAACCTTTCAGTGTTTCTTTTGTTTTTCAGCAATTCTGTGGCTTGGTTATGTATTTACTTGACTCTAGCACCATTGGAACCTTTTAGTTGGATGTATTAAACTTGTTTCATTTCTATCAAACTATTTGCATGATCTAAGGGGGAGTCTTTTTGATTGATGTCAAAAGGGGGAGTAGTTATATTGTTGTGCTTTGATATGATTGATATGTTGATAATTGATATCCAATTATGATATATTGCAAATTGATTAGTCATATCCAATTGAGGTTTGTCATCATCAAAAAGGGGGAGATTGATGTTTTCCAAACCTTATTTTGATGATGATATAAAAATGAAGTATAAAATGATTGGAATAAATTAAGAGAGCTGTCTCTTATACACATCTAGATTTGTATAAGAGACATGCTGACCGTCCGAGATGTGATAAAATTCAAAATACCATGCTGCTCTTATTGGAAATTAGAAACTGGATATAATCATACTACAAACATTCCTGAAATCAGAAGAATTTTTATGGCAAAATGGTGGCCGAAATGCGACATGCCAGACTTCAGCAGTCTAAACATACATCCAATACGTATTCCTTCATTAATACACATACTGTTGAGGCAAGTTCATCACAACAGCAAGTAAATCCAAAAGAGCTACAAACATACATCTCAACAATGGTTTCTTCATACTTATCCCAGAATAATGAAATTCAAATATTAATGAGACAACACCATCGACAGCTCAACAAAGAACTACAGTTTGGATAGGAGAAAATAGATCAGATCTTCAAACACAAAATTTTTTTCTCAATTGGAACAAGATTCCCAAGATCCAAACGATGTGGAAGAAATTTTCGATATTCAAACACTTCTCAAACAAGTAGAAGAAATGACAAAAATTGCAAAGACTATTGAAGTTACTGCAAAAAAAAAATTATTCTCTGATTCAGAAAAAAAAAGGACAAAACATCCAGCTCATCCTCAAGCTCTTTCACACCGCCAAGAATCAAGACAAAAGAAAGAAGAGTGGCTGTCTCTTATACACATAGATGTGTATAAGAGACAGATATAGATCTTCAAAATTTCTTGGAAGCTGGAAGCTTGAGAAATTTATTTCTTAAAAGATAAATTTTTATACCAGCAAACTTAGAGGGCAGATTTCGATTTTCATTTCTTCTCTCTTCTCTTATAATTTTCCTCTCTTCTCTTGTAATTCTCCTCTTACTCTTGTAAAAATTTTCTTTTAAGAAATAAATTTCTCAAGCTTCCAGTTTCCAAGAAATTTTGAAGATCTATATTCTTGTAAGTTTGTATTATTTTATTATTAATTTCAGTTTATTTTTTATGTTTATATTCCTGGGATTGTATTTGGTATCAGAGCCATGGAAGAGTAATTTGCTCTTAAAGGATTAATATTATTTAATTCTTATCATGTTAAAAGTTGAAATTTATTTCAAATGAATCAATATAGACTTATTCTTTTAAGATTAGAATATTTTATATTTTTCCTTCACAGACAGATGTCTAAATGTGTATAAAGACAGAAATTTCTGATTTGTTCTCAAATCGAGATGAAATTCGACGGGATAAACTACTATTTTCAGTCATGGATAATAATGAAAATAGTAGTTTATCCCGTCAAATTTCATCTTATACAAAAAATAAAGAAATAATTGAATTTGATAATTTAGACCAAACTTTACAAAATTGGAGCTTACCTAAAAAGCAAAAATCTGAAATATATAAAATAGACTTTACTAACAAATTTAAACTTCAAACTAAGTATAAGATAAAACCTGTAGAAAAAACCATTCCTCTAGGAAATAATTTTGAACATTTACAATTAATTAAACCCAAAGACATAGAAGAAAATACTTGATAAAAAATTTAAATATATGCATATAGGCTTAGTCCAAATAGCCTTACAACCATTAAATAGATAAGGTCTTAATACTTCAGTTTGCATGGCACTTAGAGATGCAAGACATAAGTGTTTATAGATTCTTTACTTGGTTTAGTAGAAACTTCTTTTTGTAAAATAATTTTTCAGTATACTAAAGGATATGATATGAAACCTGGATCTGAAAATATTAATATTACATACAGAATAGTTTATAAATTAATGAATATTGTAAGTCCTGGATTAGCATCTTTTTCAATTAAAGGAAATATTACAAATCAACTTTGTTGTACTTCTCTTATAGAAATAAAATTAACATTTTCAAATATAGAATTTGCTCAAGATAATAAATAAGAATCAAGTAGATATACCTAAACAATAGATATTTGAAAGCTTAACTAGTCCATCAATACCAAAGGAACTTAAACCAACCATAGTTACAGAAATAGAAGAGTCTTCAACAGGTAATGTTTCTATATCTTTTCATAGGAATTCTACTTCATCAATTCCTGAATCTCAACCAAACAATACTGAAATAAATAGATCCTCTTCTCTTAGGACAGATATTAACTTAAAACTTGAAGGAATATATGATAAAAATCAAACTATGCATGGAATTCAATCGGAACCAGATGTAGGATCAGAAATAGGTTTACTGGTTATAATGTACAACATCCACCCTCTACAACATCATACAAAATTAATATGATATCTAATCAAACCCTTTCAGAAGAACAATTAAAAGAAATTTCAAAAAGAGCGATTGAAGATTTTAAACAAGAAAAATATTCATCTTTTAGAAAATGGTTTTTCACTTATTACTCCAAACAACAGCAAAAACAGATTCAAGATTTTTATTATGATTTTATCAAACATACTATGTGTTATATGGAATTTTTTAATTGGTTTTATGTTGAGTATAAACCCCAATTAATTGAAAATAATGTCGACATCCACCCTCTACAATAGAATTGACATATACAGACTATGTTTTAAATGATGGAAAAAATACTGTTTTAAAATCAACGCATCCTCCTTTTGCAGATATTAAAATAGATTTAAATAAGTGCTTGATTGCAACGCCATTTTTGAATAATGATAATCAAAACAAACTTTCACAACAAGGAAATTTTATTGTTTTAAATTTACAATCTATTTCCAAACATTTGTGAATAGTATGAAAAGCTGTCTCTTATACACATGAAGATATTTAACAGACATCTGGATCTAAAAGATGAATTAAATACAAGAATGTTATAATCAGAACCAGAATTAGTATTATCTAGATGTAAAAAAGAAAAAATTTTGAAAATATGAAAATCCAAAACAATTTGAGAAAAAATATCCTCCATTAGATAGGTATACCCATAAACATCTTATCCACAAGATTTAGAATTAGAAACAAGTAGAGTTTTAGATTCTTTAAATCATCAGTCTATATATGAATGGAATATAGATAACTCTTCACCATATCAAATTATTAATACCTTAAAAAAGATGAATATGTTCATTACTTTACATAAAAGCAGATGGACTTCAGAAAAAGAAGCAGTCATAATAGTTATAAATGGTTTTACAGGATCCCTAGATGGATGGTGGAATAATTATTTAACAGAAATACAAAAGAATGAGATACTAAATTCTACTAAAACTATTGCTTCTACTCGAATTAACTATTGGACAGCCTCTACATCCACTACTCCTACTAATGAAAAAATTTCTAATGCTGCGTTCTCACTTTTAGTAAATATATTTAGACATTTTATTGGTGATTCAAAAATTTTTGATAGTATACAAAAAGAACTTCTAATGAACCTTAGATGTCCAACCTTATCTCATTTCAAATGGTATAAAGATACTTTTCTAACAAAGGGTAATGAATAGCAACTAATTGTAATTCCCATTTGTGTATAAGAGACAGGGTATTATTTCATGTCTTCCAATTGGGCTTTTTGCTCAAAGAATTTTTAGTAAACTCAAAGATTACCATGATGGATATAATGTGCCATATGATCAGTTAACATATGGAGACATTATTTCTGTATAACAGAAGAAGTACTTAAACTTTGTAATGACATAAAATTAAAAGCTCAAATCAAAAAATATGCCCAAAGAAAAGAATTAGGAGATTTTTGTGCCCAATTTGTTGTACAAGATCCTAGTATACCTTATCAAAAAGCTCAACAAAAATTACAAAAGTTTAAAAGGTCTAGGAAAAAGACAAAATAAATAATAACATCTGAAAAACCTTATTTTCCTAAAAAATTTAAAAGACAAAACTATAAAGAAAATAAAAACACTGATAAAGAGGTACAAAGATGGATAAAAGCAAATATTACTTGTAGAAAATGTGGAAAGAAGGGACATTATGCAAACCAATGTAAAACAAAAACAACTACAACTCTATTAGAAAAAATTAATAACTTAATAATAGACGATAGTGACAAAGAAAATATAATATCAATGCTTTTACACAACAATTCATCTGAAACTACTGAAACTTCTGAAGATAGTGAAAGTGAAAATGAAATATACCAAATTGATTATTCCGAAAATAAAGAAGATTATGATTGTACTTGTCAAAGAATTAATACTCTAACTGAAAATCAAGAATTATAAACTTGACTCACAAGATCTTTATAAACTGCATAAAGAAATTAAAAAGCAATATATTACACAGTACAAAGAAATTTTATTAAATGAAAATAAGAAACCTCAAGATGAGTATAAAACTATGCCAGAAAAAATTAAGGAAAAACTAACAAATATACAAAATTCTTTTACCATACAAGATGTTATGAACCATGCATCATATTCTGCATATAACAAACCTGTTACAATACCTATTTTAAAACAAGAAATTAACCAATTAAAGGAAGAAATTATTAATCTAAATAAGAGATTGACATTATACTAGAATTAGGAACTTTAACTACAGAACCACAAAATAATTCTATAACAAATTTTTCAAAAAATTCAGAAATTCCCCCTAGTACACAAGATGATTGTTCAGAGTTTCTAAAATTAAATTCTATATACTCCTCTCAAAAATATTTGATTAGATATCATATTAATTTCTGTCTCTTATATAGCTTTTTACAATAGCCATCCCTTCCTTTAGGCGGTTAATTTAGATGTGTCTAAGAGACAGTAGATAAACTAACATAGAGAGAAAATAATACAACAACAATAAGTTCAGCTGAAGGATTTAACCAAAGTGAAATATAAACTCAACAATGTATGTATATTTTCCAAGAAAAAAATACTATTTGCCTACCTTTGTTTTAACAAAATCCATCATGAACATGTCTCTTATACACATCTAGATTTGTTAAAATGCATCATTGCTATTGTAATGGAAAAGTAATTACAAACAAAGAAAAGCAACTTACTTTTAATTTTGTTACTATAGAAAAACCTCATTATTTAAACGAATTTTATATAAATTCTATTAAAGAAAATATTAAATTAAAAACTAATCAAATTGCTTTTCTACAAGATGAAGTTAAATCACAAACTATAGAAGAACAATTGCAATTACCAGAAAATCAAATAAAAATTAAAGATATTACACAAAAAATTATTAGTCAAATTTGTAGTGATTTACCAAACGCCTTTTGGCACAGAAAACAACATATTGTTGAACTACCTTATGAAAAAGAATTTAAAGAAAAAGATATTTTAGATAAGCCGACTGCCTGGAATCTGGTATAATTGGTTGAATATAAAAAAGAAATAAATGATAAATTAGACAAAAACATTATAAGTTTTCTCAATTTTCACAAAATATTTTACTTTTTAATGGTAAATAAAATTGTTTGGAATTCTAATCTTAAAAGAATAAGTCTTATTGATTAGATTTGAAATAAATTTCAACTTTTAACATGATAAGAATTAAATAATATTAATCCTTGATAAGAGCAAATTACTCTTCCATGGCTCTGATACCAAATAATCCCAGGAATATTATAAACATAACAAATAAACTAAAATTAATAATAAAATAATACAAACTTACAAGAATATAGATCTTCAAAAGTTCTTGGAAGCTTAGAAGCTTTAGAAATTTATTTCTTGTAAAAAATTTTTACAAGAGTAAGAGGAGAATTACAAGAGAAGAGAGGAAAATTACAAGAGAAGAGAGAAGAAATGAAAACCGAAATCTACCCTCTAAGTTTGCTAGTATAGCCTATTTATAGTAGAAAATGGAATCTTTGTACAATTTGTGAATAGTATGAAAAGACATCAACTTTTGGTAACTTTAATAAAGTCACTTTTTCTTGCCACGTCCTTTCTTCTTTCTTTTGTCTTGATTCTTGGCCGGTGTGAAAGAGCTTGAGGATGATAAGATGTTTTGTCCTTTTCTTTTTCTGAATCAGAGAATAATTTCTTTTTTGCAGAACTTCAATAGTCTTTGCAAGCGCTTTTTGTCATTTCTTCTGCTTGTTTGAGAAGTGTTTGAATATCAATTTCTTCCACATCGTTTGGATCTTGGGAATCTTGTTCCAATTGAGAAAAAGGATTTTGTGTTTGAAGATCTTCTATTTTCTCCTTTCCTTTTGTAGTTCTTTGTTGAGATGTCGATGGTGTTGTCTCATTTATTTGAATTCCATTATTCTGGGATAAGTATGAAGAAACCATTGCTGAGATGTATGTTTGTAGAAATCTTTTGGATTTACATCTAAATGTGAAAAGAGACTTGCTACAATATTCCTGTCTCTTATAATACGTATTGGATGTGTATATTTAGACTGCTGAAGTCTGGCATGTCGCATTTAGGCCACCATTTTGTCATAAAAATTCTTCTGATTTCAGGAATGTTTGTAGTATGATTATATCCAGTTTCTAATTTCCAATAAGAGCACCATGGTATTTTGAATTTTATCATGAAATGGCATAGGGCTCTTTTAGGAATATCTTCTTGTGGGAATTCAGAAATATTTATCTCTCTGTATCTTTGGAAAACATGTTAAAATTCTGGTATAGGACATATAATGTTCTAAGATTAGTCTCTTTACACAACCAAAAGTAAAACCAGGAGGGAAGTATGGTTTTTGTTTGTAGAATTGTAGTTTCAAGGTGAATCCACCAAGTATGTAGGTAATCTGAATTTTGATAGTAGAATAGGTTGAAAAAAGATTGTTTGAGATCATGGTAATTAAACCAATATTCTCTTTGGTTAAATTTTGAAATGAACTTCATTGTTTTTGTGGAAACTCCCCATTCTTCAATAGAAGGTATATTGTTTATAAAGATTTGTGAGTAGGATATGTCATGGTCATTTTCTCTGGGGAACCATCCTTCTGTGTTGCAACATCATGGTCTTTGATTTTTGCAAGAGGTTTATTATTGAATAGTGCATGCTCAAGAAAATTTGAATAAATATGACAGGTTTTTAAAGGAAATCTGTTTGGAAGGAAATAGGATTGTGCTGATTCTGGGCAATCCTGGACTATTGAAGTTACTGCAAAAAAGAAGGGGTTTGTGGTGATTCTGGACGTAGTCATAATAGTTATAAATGGTTTTACAGGATCCCTAGATGGATGGTGGAAGTATTCTTTTAATGACAAAAATATTTTATACAATTCTTCACGTATTGATTAATTATTAAATAATTAAAACTTGACAACATGAATTGCTCGACTGTCAACTTTCAACGGGTCAGTATGTATAAGATTTACTCCTTGTGCCCTTTTCTCAGGCTTATGGATCCCAGCAGATTTCTCAACCCTCAGCGACTTGGGTGTCGACCCACAAATCATAACCCTTACCAACTCATGACAAATAAATAAATATTTTCTTTAATAGAATTTATAGAAAATTCGTTTAAACAATGAGGTTTTTCTATAGTATCAAAATTAAAAGTAAGTTGCTTTTCTTTGTTTGTAATTACTTTTCCATTACAATAGTAAGGATGCATTTTAACAAAAAATGGTGTTCCTAGTATTACATGTTCACTGATGGATTTTTTTAAAACAAAAGGTAGGCAAATAGTATTTTTTTCTTCAGAAAATATACACACATTGTTGAGTTTATATTTTACTTCAATTTGAGATCCTTCATCTGCTCTTAATGATGTAGTAGATTTCTCAAAATATTTAGTTGGAACTAGACCTTTTAAACTTTTGTAATTTTTGTTGAGCTTTTTGATAAGGTATACTAGGTTCTTGTACAACAAATTGGGCACAAAAATCTCCTAATTCTTTTCTTTGGGCATATTTTTTGATTTGAGCTTTTAATTTTATGTCATTATAAAGTTAAGTCCTTCTTTTGTAATATCAGAAATAATGTCTCCATATGTTAACTGATCCTATGGCACATTATATCCATTATGGTAATCTTTGAGTTTACTAAAAATTCTTTGAGCAAAAAGGTTTGGAAGACATGAAATAAATTTTTCTTTCCAAAAATGGGAAATACAATCAGTTCTATTCATTACCCTTGCTAGAAAAGTATCTGTCTGTCTTATACCATTTATTTAACAACATCTTATTGTGAAGGAAAAATAACTAAATATACTTATTAAAAGTGAGAACGCGGCATTAGAAATTCTTTTACCATACAAGATGTTATGCACCATGCATCATATTCTGCATATCTCCTTGTGCCCTTTTCTCAGGCTTATGGATCCCAGCAGAAGATAGGTACACAACCGCATTTGTTGTTCCATTTGGCCATTATGAATGGAATGTCATGCCTTTTGGATTAAAAAAATGCTCCATCTGAATTTCAAAACATTTTAAATGATATATTTTCCCAATTTTCTTTCAAATATCCATTGTTTAGGTATGTCTACTTGATTCCAATTTATTATTTGAGGTAATTCTATATTTGATCTTGTTAAATTTGTTTCTATAAGAGGAGTACAACGAAGTTGATTTGTAATATTTCCTTTAATTGAAAAAGATGCTAATCCAGGACTTAATGTATTCATTAATTTATAAAATATTCTGTATGTAATATTAACATCTGGTTCTTTCAGATCCAAGTTTCATATCATATCCTTTAGTATTTATTTTTAGAGTAATAGTTTCAAATAAGTTTTTATCTGTAAGGGAAACAGAGAAATTTGAAAAACTATTAAAATAAATTGGACCATTACAAAAAGAAGTTTCTACTAAACCAAGTAAAGAATCAATAAATTTATTATGTCTTGCATCTCTAAGTGCTATGCAAATTGAAGTATTAAGACCTTGTCTATTTAATGGTTGTAAGGCTATTTGGACTAAGCCTATATGCATATATTTAAATTTTTTATCAAGTATTTCTTCTATATCTTTGGGTTTAATTAATTGTAAATGTTCAAAATTATTTCCTATAGGAATGGGTTTTTCTACAGATTTTATCGTATACTTAGTTTGAAGTTTAAATTTGTTAGGTATAAAGTCTACTTTATATATTTCAAATTTTTGTTTTTTAGGTAAGCTCCAATTTTGTAAAGTTTGGTCTAAATTATCAAATTCAATTATTTCTTTATTTTTTGTATAAGATGAAATTTGACGGGATAAACTACTATTTTCAGTCATGGATAATAAAATTAACCACGAAAGAGATGGGCTTAAAGAATTAATATTATTTAAACCTGATCATATTAAGTGTTCAAACTGTTTTCAAGATTCTAATCTTATTGAACAATATTCTTTTTTTGATATATTTTAAATTTAAAATTATCTTTTGGTATTCCTGCTGTATACTCCTCGAATTACACCATTTGAGGAATTGATTTTTATGCTATTGATTTCCACGATAATTATAAGAGAATTGTTCTCAAGCGATATATTAGCAGTTTGATATATTTCTTCCCTGATTTTTATAAAATTATATGTTTGTGTTTGCTATACTGGTATGGAAAAATTTACATTGTTGTTATCTTATATGGTTGAGTTTTCATATATATTAATTTAGTTTCCCGACACTTTCATTTAAAGTCTTTTATTTTATTGATTTAACTTTTCAGCATATAAACCATTAATTCATTTAGGTCATTTCTATCTCGTGTCCATTCTTATTTGAGTTGGGGTTGGGATATTAATCAATCCCTTTTATTTACTTTTAGATAATTACTTTTGATGAAAATTATTTTTTTCATTGGTGGTTCTTTATGTGATTAACCAAGTTTAGATGACAATTGTTCTTTTTTTTTTTTTTTTTTGAGATTATAGCTGTGGCGTTGCTAAAGGATGATTTGAGATTTTTTATTTTTTATTTTTTGGGTTTTAGGTGAATTTAATGTTTATTATTTTTACTTTTTAAAATGCTAATATACACATCTAGATGTGTATATATATATATATACTAGATATAAACTGCTATTTTGTTCGCACATATCCAAATATTTCTGACTTGGCCGAATTATTATTTGGCTATTATGCAAGGTTTTTAAATTATCTGTTGATTTATATAATCAATAAATATTATTTATATAAAAATAAAAATAATTGATTTAGTATTTTAAAAAATAATATCATCCTTTATTTTAAAATACTAGATATTCAGGAAAGTTTTTTCACATAGTTTAGTATTAAGACAATTTAAACACAATCAATAAATGATGATAATTACTATTCTAAATCATAATTAATCCTTTTGCCAACTTCTCTTCCTAATTAAACTCTATTGAAATTTTAATGTCTACAAACAAACTGATGTCTATCTTATCTTTTCTTTTTTGAAAATAGAATTTCTACACAAAACCTTATCATATATAATCCTTTGTTTATAAGAATCAAGAACTTCCAATTCATTCAATTTTTACGTTGCTATCACATTAAATTTACATACCAATGACTAGATGGCTCATTTATTCTTTTTCCAATTCTACTAATTTATTAATTATCTTGATAATTAGTATTACTGGGTTCGAGTCTCTTACAGCATAGTTATTAAACCTGGCCCGGGGAGGAACTCGGCGAGGGAGGTGGATCAACGGGTTACTGGTTCAACCAGTGGGTCACTTAAATATATTTTTTATTAATATATAATATCTATAAATTATTAAATTATAAGAAATATAGTGAAAATATTGATAAAAACATATTTTATTAAAAAAAAAACTATAAATGTAACTTTTCAATATTTACATAGCCTTTTTACATGAAGAGTTAAAAAGGATTTAATGCATAAAGTAGAGTTTGGATAGTATATAAATAAAAAAGAGGCATATGATAACGAAAAACTTATATGATTAGGTGGTAAGACCTTTTATTACTATTTAAGATGTCTTTGATTCAAAATTTAACAATTACAATTTGATTTTTCCTCAAACCCGCCAAACCTGGTCGTGTTCCCGTGTTTACCGGTTGAATCACCGGGTTGCACGAAACCCGGCGGGTTCCTTGCTTATCTGGATCACCAGAGGAACCCGATCCGATCACCAAGCCGGTTCATCGGGTTCACCGGTTGAACCGCCAAGCCTGGCCGGGTTCAATAACTATGTCTTAAAGTGTTCAGATTCCATTCATTTTCTAATCTTTTTTTTTTTTAATTTCATTTTTATGTTTCACAAGAATTATGCTCTTAATTTCATTGAATGGTGCGTTATGTAATTTTGTTTTATTTAGCATCTTGTAATTTTGTTTTATTATTCTACTATATATTTCTCTACTATAACAGTTTTTCTTTTTCTTTTTTCTTTTCACTTTACAAGCTAAAATAATTGTTTTTCAAGGCTCTATTTTAAACAATATAATAATGTAAAATAATTGCTTTAGTTTTACGTGTTTTACCGCAACTTTTGTCATGAAATATTTTACCATTGTTTAATTGATTATTTGTAACCTTATTAAGTTTCTATGTGTATCCTTATTTTTGGTTTCTGATAGTTGATTAGACGAGGTTGATTATATGAGTATATGCAAATTAGCTACTATGAAGAAAGTGAATAATAAGGGTTGTTATTTTTCCAATTTGCATTTAGGTATTTCTCCTAAATTTGACTTATTAATACTAAATTAAAATTTTTCAAGACAAGTTTATTTTAATCCTAATCTTAAATAGGTAGTTGTTTATTAATCGCATTATACCTCCTTACCGTATATTAGTTCGGTTACCTTGAAGTTTTATCCTATATAGACTTTATCTCCTATAATAAATTGGATAACCGAAGTATCTCAACAATTATATTTCATAATTAATCTATTATACACATCTAGATGTGTAAAGTAACAGATAGATGTGTATAATTGACAGATCTAAGATTGTACCAAAATTGTAGACAAATTAACAAAGCAAGAAGTATCAAACTCAATGAATTTCTTGGAAAGTTAAGTATAAATTAAACGTATAAAACAATATCTATTATTTATTTCCATTATAAATTTGACTAGCAATTAGAAGTTTGGACAAGCAATTATAGAAAGAAGAAAACAAAAAAGTTTTGAAACAACCTATTATTATCATTCACTATGAATTTAATTTGAATTTAGATAAACATTTAAACCAATAAAGATACATTTTAAGTACTTATTTTTTTTTTTTCAAATTTTACAATGAATTGATCTTGAATATAAAAAAAATCTAAAAAAATAAAATAAAAAATTAAGCTATAATCCAAATTTAACAATGGAATAGATAATTTATAATATTAAATTCCCGTGCAACAAACGAGATTTCAGCTAGTTAAATATAGTTTCCAATATGAATTCCCGTGTATACGAATGGGATTTCAGCTGGTTATTTATTTAAGTTAAATTATATTTTATAATTACCAATGTTCTTGATTTAACTTGTTTAACATTTTAAAATATATTTTTTAAGTACAATAGATAAATACCTATATACTGTCCAAATCCAACTACTAACGGTTTTATTTTGAAAATAATCTAAAGATTGTTATTATTATTATTATCTAAATCATTTCAAATTAATTTTAAAAAACTATGAGTAAATTTAATTTGACCAATATCCCAGTATGTTATTTACCACTAGGAGCATATTAAGTTACTTCTAGGGTTAGAGGTTTAGGGATAAAATGTTGACATTTACCGTCAAAGCATCTAGCATCAGAGACAAAGAAAGAGCCTCAAGAGGGAGAAAAAAATAAGCATTCAAGTCTCAATTAATAGCCAACAAGTAGTAGCATAGTAGGGTTTGTAATATAGTTTTGGGAAAATCGCTGAAATAGTCCTTAAACTTTTTTACTTTAGCCAAAATAGTCCCTCAACTTTTTTTGTAGCCAGAATGGTCCTCCAACTTTTATTTTTTAGCCAAGATAGTCCTTTCATGTGAAATTTATAAAAAAAAAAAAAAAAAAATTTATGGTGACTACACCATAAAAGGACTTTTTTGGCTACAAAATAAAAGTTAAAGGACTATTCTGGCTAAAAAAAAAGTTGAAGGACTATTCTGGCTAAAAAGAAGGTTGAGGGACTATTCTGGTTAAAGTGCAAAAGTTGAGGGACTATTTTGGTAATTTTTCCTATAGTTTTACTATGAGTTTGACTATAGTAAAATGATGGTATTCATCCTACCGTGTGTTGGTCTTATTACTTCTATTGTATTCGATTCTACCATAGTTCATAATATATAAATCATAAAAAAATAAAATAAATTTAATTTTCTTGTTGCAAACACATTGATTTTGCATTTATCATTAGTACAACTAAATAGTAAAGGTTAGGGTTAAATGCACTAAACCCCCTCAACTATACCTCAAATTGTACTTTATACACTAACTTATGTGTATAAGAGACAGGTATTCTTGAAATTTTTTGACAAAAATAACCCTATTATGTTAACTATTTTAGTATATCTTTGGCCTTATTAATTTCCCTTTTGCCTTTGTCTTTTTATTCCTTTCTCTATTTTCTCATCCACTTGCTACTTTATTCCTTATACTGTTATAATTTGTATATTTAGGACATATAAATTTTTTAATTTGCTTTAACTTATTTGTTTATTTTTTTAGCTTGTTTATTTGTTAAATTTCATTGTTGTTAATTCATAACAATTTCCTTTACAATAGAATATATATCACTTACATTACAAAGCAAATTTAAATTAGTACTAACTAGATTATATATATATATAAATTAGAGTTTAAATAATTCAAAAAGTTAAAAACAAAAAATAAAATTAAGATAAAAATAAGGGAAAATAATTTATCGTTTTTAAAAAATAGATAAAATATTATTAGTTGATTAATTTTATTATTTAAAGGGAAAATAATTTATCGTTTTTAAAAAATAGATAAAATATTATTAGTTGATTAATTTTATTATTTATTTGTAATATTTATAATTGACTAATTACAAGCCCAACTTGTTTATCACATATATATGTCTATGTGTGCTCGTGCGTGCATGTATTAATTTTAGATTAAACATGCCTTTTAGTACAACAAAACATAATTGTCATAAAATGATTTCTTGAATTGTCACATTTTACTTAATCAACTTATATATTATTTTCTTAATTTCTAAAACTAAGGCCAAAAAAGAAAAAAATTTACAACTACTTCTTGCTCATTTTCCTTTTACAGTATCTAAGCATATTAAAAATAAAATAAGTAAGTAAATACCTTTTATTTATAAAAAATACACACAGTAGACTTAAATCAAAAACATTATATGGATATCGTATGAAAAAATTACAATGTACTTATTACAGTTAAGGACATTCTTTTTGGCCTTTATTATTAATTATGAAATGGAGAATAAATTCTTAGATAAAACATATATTAAATAAAGAATATTTGATTTACTACTAAGTTTAATATGATTAGTTCATGCAAAATGGAAATAGACATAAAGTAGTTTTAAAAATTCTTACTTTTGTACTTACATATTAAATGTAAAAGTAATGTATAAATTAATTAAAGAAAATTCGACAATTCATTCTATACATTCATGAAATAGAAAAACAAAATATTCAATATGTGGAATTATTACAAATGTCTCTTATACAGATCTAGATGTGTATGGGAGACAAGACCAATTTAGTCCCTTGTCTTTGGCATATTGATCAATTTGGTCCCTTATCTATCATAATAGACCCATTTGGTCTCTCATCTTTGAAAAAAATAACCAACCTAAGACTTATGATAGAAATTGTGGACAAATTAATGAAGCAATCCACATGCTAATCATTTTGCCATTAACCTGCAGTAGACGTAGTTGTCAATGGCTTTGTTAATTTGTCTACAATTTCTATTACAAACCTTAGATTGATTAATTTTTTAAGGATGAGAGACCAAATTGGCCTTTGTGGTAGATAAAGGATCAAATTGTTTGATGCCCTAAAAATAAGGGACTAAATTAGCCTTTTTTTCGTAACTTTGGACGCAATTCTTAAAGGTTTGTTTGTCAAAACAAAAATCCATAGTATCATTTTTATAATCATATATCTATATTTATCTATATCTATATGGTATATCAGAATGGGTTTTAACGAGGAGGTATGTGAGAATGCCATTTGTAACATTTTGCATTGTTCAACTTAATTTAGTTTGCATTTACATTGTTTCGGATTTTTTTTTTTTTTTTTTTTTTGTGCTTCACTTTGTAAGATTGATAACGGTTTTGACTTTGTTAAATCTTATTTTCTTCAATTTGTATGGTTCAGAGTCAGATTAGTCGTAGGTACATTGAATTGAATAAAATTTAAAAGGGTTTTCATAAAAATAATATTTTTTAAATGATGTTATTACCTAAGGCTTGGATAATATAACATATACACATATGTTTTGATTTTCAAATGCACTTCTGAAAAGATCTATGTTGGTCGTGGATGGATGAGGAATAATGATGATGATAAACTTTGAGTGAAGCTTCAATTTTATCTATGATAAATAATTACTTAAATTTTAAATTCTAATAAGATAACTTTGAAAATTTTTTGAATGAAAATTTTTATCCCGTGATATTTATAATTTATTTATAATTAATAATACATAGTAACATACCTCTCATATATTTCATACATATCTAGATATTTCATATGAGATCATCGAATATGTCATACATATTCCTCTCATATTTTACATATCATCGAATATGGATTTTATGGCTCTAAAGAATTACCAAACAAGAACTTGCACGTAAACTTTCAGGACTTGATTTTAAACAAAAACTTTTTGACAAAAAGGTTAAAGAAAACTAGCCTCCCATCCTCATTAAACGCAAGCAGACGGGTAACATTTTCATACGTTGTTTTTTTTTTTTTCTTCAATCACAACAAAATTTTTTCATTACAATATAAATCTATATATCTTTCTATCTTTATACAAGCTGATACTACTTTACAAGATCAACGTACATGGAGACGTAAGGCCAGAATGGATCATGGTATGTATAAATATTATTATATTAATTTAAATAATGAATTTTACTTTTTTTTTAACTAAAATTATAAAATTTTATATGTTATAACGGCATTAAATAAACAAAATAGTAAACAATCTCATTCTACCAAAAAAAAAAAAAAAAAAAACAACCTCCATATGACTGTATTCAATGACCTACCTACTAAATTCAAATGCAAGATAAAGAGGGGAAAATTAGTGACATAGAAAGGGTGATGGGAAGAGACGAGAAAGGAAATTTGAGCAAAGAGATAATAGGAGAGAGGGAGCGAGAGCGGGAGCCGGAGTAGATGGGTAGAAGGGTGATAACACATGGATAGGTTACTTGTAATGCAACAAAGTAGTTGCTCATTAAGGGCAAATATGTAATGAGGCTTGCGGAAAGGGACTCTAACCCTTGATGCTTGCCTATAAATAGGGGCACACCCCCAATATATGTAACTATATCAATTTCATCCTATTAATAAGATTTAGACACATTTAATACAATCATTACTATTTTCCCTCTCTACGATTTTACCTTATTGACCTTTGAATGCATAACCGTTCATCAATTGGCACCGTTTGTGGGAATCGAATGAAAAGCCAAACTACTTTCATCGGTTTATTCTTCAATTTCAAATACAATATAATTTAAACGTTTGGATCTAATTGGCTAATTCATTAGATAAGAAGAACAAATGAATAGGAAAACAGTAGGGATGAACTCTTTTAGATCGAGAATCTGAGGGTTAGTGTTGAATTTCACGAAGGGAAAACTTCTCAAGCAGTAGAAGTTTGAGCACAAGAACAAATGTTATAGTTTTTCCACGATAATTTTGCAATTATTCTACAATTTGTGGAGATGAATAAGCAAGAGCTACTGAATAATATTCTTATCAGGCCTATTGAGAACCAAGAATAGAATGAAAAGAAAAGGATACTATTAGTAGTACTTAGTGTGTGAGTCATTAGGGAACTCAAGTCACCAGAATTGTGAGTAGGCAAGTGTCTCGATCTAATCATGATAAGCTATATCCAAGGCTGAACACGATTCATCGGGAAGAGACTCCAAAACCAGTCTACCATTAACACTTGATTCAGAAATTATGGCTAAAGTTGATCCTCGATTCAACAGTTGTTCTCACAGAACAATGTTGGTCATCAAATCTAGATGTGTCGATCATGATCCATTCATCCATATGATTAGGTTGGAACAGATTTTGCCTAATTTCAAGCAACATGATCTTGATCATTATCAAGGAACTATTGATTCAACTGATCATGTTGCGCATGTATTTACTGTGGCTAGACTTTATGGATATTTAGATGCAATCAAATGTAAGCTCTTTACAACCACACTTAGGGAAATCGGCCCAAAAGTGGTTTGAAGAGCATCCTCTAGAATTAGTGTCCTCTTATAATGATCTGGCCGAAAAATTTTTGAGGCACTTCATGAGCAGACAAGTTATACAGAAGGAAGTCTCATATTTAATGAATATTAGACAGAAAAATGAAAAGATCATAAGCCAATACATCTGAGACTTTAATGTACCAAATGGCCTCTCATGTACCAACTAATTGGCCTCTCATGTACTTCTACCTTCTTAGAACAAATGAAAAGAACTGAAAGTCATATAAGGGGAGAAGAGTCAAATAGGATGAAGAGGAAACTCCTAGACTTTAAGCCAAAAGGAAAACGGCCGATTGAGGAGAAAGCTGAAGGATTTGAAAGGAGATTTGATAAGAAAAAGAAAAATAAGGATTTTGAATGCATTGATACTGGGCGAGGTGAACCAGCAAATAAATAGTTCAGAAATCCAAAATTGTTGGAAGGTCGAGTAATGTATTTAGGGTTAGCCAAAATGCACTAAGAAGGGATATTATTTTTGAGATCAAGAATACTCGTATCTGAGAGCCGCCTTTACCTATGAGATCCAAACAGCACAAGTGGATAGATCCTGTTATTTTGCTTATCATGCTGATTATGCACATGATACAGAAGATTGTAATGATTTGAAGATTAGAATCGAAAAAGCAATATGGGAGGGTTATTTACAAAAATACATTCTTCAGACTGCTGATAATATGAGAAATCCAAACATTTGACCTCCTCGACCAAATAATGATCGGTACCAATACCAAAGGGCTAATAACAATAATCATTAGAGGGGACCTCCTGCTAACAATGATGATGTCACTGCAATGATAAATGTTATAGCTGGAGGTCCGACTGAGGAAGACTCCATTAGGCCAGAAAAAGATATGCCAAAGATATGCCAGATATCAACTTGATGGAATTTTTTTTTTGAAAAAATTGAAGTTGAATTTGCAAATCACTTTCTCCGATGATGATCCCTTACCTAATCAATTTTCTCATATGAACCGATGTTATTGTAAATGTTCAAGTAGGGGATTACAGAGTTCACAAAGTCTTTGTGAACAATGAAAGTTTAGCGAACGTGATCTTTCGGCATGCTTTAAGAATGAATAGGAATAAGTAAGGATCACATTCAGCTAGCTAGAATTCCCGAGAGCACCATTTTGCTTCCATTAACCCTTAGGGTGCAACCAAAAAACCGAACAAAACAAATCAATTTTGTAATTGTTAAGCAATACAACTCCGACGCAAGATTTTGTGTCAGCCTTCCCAATATAATTTAATCATATTCTCTTTGTGTTTCACCTGGACATTAAGTTTTCCTTAAAGGATGGATCGGAAGGAACGATCTAGGAAAATCAATAGGAGGCTAGAGAACCTTATGTCTACAAAGAGAAAAAGCTAAACCCTAAAAATTGAATAGCCTCTTAAAGAAAATCTAGATGGTTTCTACGAGCAAACCTCCTGAACGGTTAGATGATGAGAACAAAGGCAAAATTGAGTCGACATCGGGCATTAACCGATCAAAAAAATAACCTTTGATCCCAAGTATCATGATCAAAAACTCTGTATCTATGCTCTTTTACTTGTTGAGCTAAAATCTGATCTAATTTGGCTATTCTTTGAATACAAGGAGATATTTTATTGGTTAATAACTAATATACTAGGAATTTCAAGGGATATAGCAGAGAATAGACTGTGTATTGTTCCAAGTTATATGCCCATGAAGCAAAGGAAAAGACTGCTCAGATCCGAGTGTAATGTGATTATTGAAGCCAAAGTAGATAAGTTGTCCTATATCCTACATGGATTAGTAACCCTATATTAGTCAAAAAGCTTGAAATATAGAATAAGACAGAAGAGAACTGGCATATGTGTGTTGATTTTGCAGATCTTAATAAAGTCTGTCCTAAGAACAGTTACCCTTTGCCTCGGATAGATATAGTTATTGATTCTTTAGTGGCTTTTGTGTTTGGAAGTTTCTTATTTGCATATAAGGATTATCTTCAAATATTCATAACCAGTAAGAAGATGAAAAAAAAAACAGCGTTCATAACACCGAAGGGTACCTATTGCTATCAAACTATGCCGTTCGAGTTAAAGAATACTGGGTCTACTTATCAGAGGTTATCAATAAAGTTTTCAAAAAATAGATTAGCCGAAACATAGAGGTGTATGTAGATGATATGGTTGTTAATAGGCAAACGTCATTGATGATTTTGAGGAAACCTTTGAGGTGCTTGTAGCATCCAAATGAGATTAAATCCATTGAAGTGTACCTTTAGAGTTTCATCAAGAAAATTTTTGGGCTTTTTTGTCTCTTAAAAGAGAATTAATGCTAATTTTGAAAAAGTATAGGCGATCATAGATATGAAGCCACTATCATCAGTTAAGAACATTCAAAAGTTAACTAGTCAGATTGTTGCATGGAATAGGTTCCTATCGAAATCGGCCGAATGAAGCCTCCCTTTCTTCGAACTGTTAAAAAAGGAAAATTTTTGAATGGATCAAATAGTGTCAATGGGCATTTGAGAACAACTTAAAGAATATTTGAGAACCTTGCCTTGGTTAACTACAACAAAAGAAGGGGAAATTATACCTTTATCTTTTATCTTCTGAGGATATAGTCAGTTCAGTATTAGTTGTCGAACGAGATACGGTTCAAAGGTCGATCTACTTCACAAGTAAGGTCTTAAAATGCCCTAAATGCAACTATATTCCCATTCAAAAAGTTGCATTCTCCTGATCATAATAGCTAGGAAGTTGAGACCTTATTTCTAAGGGCATAAGACAGTTGTCTATAACAACCTTTCTCTAAAAACGGTCCCTGGAAAACCTAATGTGTCTAGTCAAATGATCAAGTGGTTAGTAGAACTACTAGAGTTTGATATTGAATTTCAACCACAAAACACAATCAAGGCACAAGCTTTAGTAGATTTCCTTACAGAGGAATGATTGTGCTTCCTATGGTTGAAAAAGTGATGCTCGTAAAAGGCAAAGAAGACTTTGAGGTTGATTACAAGGTGCGAGAACTTCATCATTCCTGTAGATGGAGCCTCATGTGAGTCAAGATCAGGAGCCAATGTCATCATTAAAAATCCAGAAGCGAATCATTTCACATATGCTCTTCGCTTTGGGTTCAAAGCTACAAACAATGATTCTAAGTATGAAGCATTATTAGCAGGAATGAGGTGTCTAAGACGATGGGAACTCAAGCCCTTAAAATTAATAGTGATTCCTTGTTGGTGGTCAATGAAATTTTGGAAAATTTTGAAGCTAGAGGGGTCATAATTCAAAAATACCTTCAAAAGGTAAAGTAATGCTGGCAAAATTTTAAAGAAGTGGAGTTCGTAAAGATCCCTTAATCTAAGAGCGTACATGCTGATGCATTTGCTAAGTTAGCTTTAGCTATTTATTCTTATCTTACTAAAGAGATTTTGGTAGAAATACAAGAATTACAAACTATCAATGAGGTGGAATCTATGTAGATCAATAATGATCTAGGATGGATGAAACTGATCATTGAATTCCTATCTTCAGTTATCCTAGATCTGACCAATCAGCGAGAAGGCCAAAGTATAATGAATAGGGCAGAGAAGTATGAGTTGTAGATGGCACCTTGTATAGAAAATCATACTTATGTCCTCTTCTCCAATGTATTGGTCCGGACGAAGCTGAGTATGTGTTAAGAGAAATACACGAGAGAATTTGTAGAAGTCACAATGGACCCTATAGTATAGCTCGAAAAGCTATGATCATGGGATACTGTTGGCTGACCATGCATACGGATGCTAATACCTTGGTTCGTCAATGTCATAATTGCCAAATACATGGTCCGATCATAAGGAACCCAACAGTGGATTTGATGACTATCCTAAGTCCATGGCTATTCGAACAATGGGGAATAGACTTGGTTGAACTTTTTCCTCAAATACCAGGAAAGTTGAGTGATGGATATTGACTATTTTTCTAAGTTGGTAGTGGTTGAACCACTATTATCCTTGACAAGATGGCAGTACAGAAGTTTTTCTAAAAAAAATATTATTTACAGGTTTGGTAGGTTCCTCACACCCTAATTTAAGATAATGGTACCCAGTTTGTTGGGGAATTATTTAAAAGCTTTCCTGAAGGCTTGAATATTACTCTACGTACCATTTAGGTTGAATATCCCTAAGCTAATGGCCAGGTTGAAGTAACTAATTGAACGATTATTGCAGGCTTAAAGACAAGAATATATTGGCAAAAGGCTGATGGGTTGAAGAATTACCTAGTATTTTATGGTCCTACAGAACTACTCCTAAAACAACAAATGGTTTACTCATTTTAGTCTGGTGCATGGGTCAGAAGTAGTGATACCAGTCGATTTTGGAATGCCGATCGCTAGAACCTAGCAACATCATTATATTAATAATAATGAACAACTGATGATTGATCTTGTCTTGTTGGAAGAATAGAGACATGTATCTTCAATCAAAGACACAAAAAATAAACAATAAATGGTGAAGTATTATAATACAAGAGTTCGGAAAAGATACTTTAAACCTGGGAATCTGGTTTTGATAAAGATATCGTATGAGGTTAGCTTAACAGAGGGATCGGACAAATTAGATCCAAACTAGGAAGGGCCATATATTGTCACAGAAGCTCATCGATCAGTATATTACAAGCTAGCTGATCAACATGGTAATGACATGCCACAAATGTGGAATGTTGTGAACCTTAGAAAATATTATCTAGGATAATATTAATAAAGTGCATAATATGACAATATATTCATGTGTTCATATGAATAATTTGTTTAAAAAGCATTTATCCTTTGAGGCAAAATTTCTTATGTGATTTGTTCGGTTGCCTGAAGGAATCTGTAACTCCCAGAGATGCTTAAGTGGTTCGGACCAATAAATATAGAAGTGCAAAAAATAATTATTTGATGAGAAAATGATAATCTGAGGCAAAAAATCTTATGCGATATGTTCAGTTGCTCAAAGAAATTCGTAAGGTGCTAAGTGTTTCTGACTTATAAGTATAGAAATATGAAAAAAGGATATAGACTGATCATGAGAGATTGATCTGTTATCGTGAATCCATCTTCATGGGAATTTAAATTTCATTTATGAAATTTGTGCAAGTAGGAATAGTATGATCAGACATAAAGATGACCTTAAGAAAAAGTCAATATCATTGATAATATTTGATAAAGTACAAAATATGATTAGATGAAGCCGATCAAACTCTTTACAAAAGCCTATACTACCTATGCTAGAAAATATTCTAAACGTAGGTAGCAGGTTCTTGCTCGGCCTGAGCTTGATCAGCTTGAGTGGATGCTACAAGTTCTTCTTGTCCGACTTGAGTCTAATCAACTTGATTGGATTCGCCTTTATCTTCGACAGTAACTTCAAGCACGGTTGCAATGGTTTAAAATTTTTCCGAACCCAAAACTCTGTTCGGTTCCAAAAGGACAAGAGTTGACCTAGATGTATGAAATAGTTGGCTCATCTTACTGATAAGCTCAGATGTGGCTTCCTTATTGTAAAATGGAATCTCAACAATATCTAGGTCGACCTCAGGAAATCTTCCATAATATTGTCCATGGATTCAATGGTGGAACCCATCTTCATGGAAATACTGCTGAAACTGCTTAAATCCTTCTAGCAGCCTTTTGAGTTCAGGAAGAAATGGATGCCTTCTACTTCATTTGAAGAAGCTTTAGCCTTCACCTAGGCTAAACGCTTCTTCTCCAAGTTGTCCAAGTTTTTAGCTTCATTCTTAAATTTAGTTTGAAGCTTGGCCAAAGCTTCATTCTTCTTGGCTTCAAGCTTTTTTTCCAACTGAGCCAGAACTTCAACCTTGTTTTTCTCGAATTATTGAAGTTCAGCCTTGAGCTGGGCATTCTTGTTTGCTATTTC
The DNA here is from genome assembly GCA_025175665.1 of Cinchona pubescens. Taxonomy (NCBI): domain Eukaryota; kingdom Viridiplantae; phylum Streptophyta; class Magnoliopsida; order Gentianales; family Rubiaceae; genus Cinchona; species Cinchona pubescens. Next base: position 680,460 of record JANKKI010000146.1, on the reverse strand, counting down.
TTGGGAGAAATGATTGATATTGTGTAGATGAGGGCTAAGTTAAACATATAAAATAAGGTATAAATACTAAAATGAATGGGAATCAAAATCAAAGAAAACTTGATAAGTACTTACTGTGTTGAACGCTTGAGCAGCTTCGTCCATACTCCCTTTAAAGGAGCAATTTTCAGCATAGGCCATGTCCCGAGAAGGAAAGCCAATAGTTGATCATCATATGAGCTACTTAAGGAAATTGTCCACTAGAATTGTTGCCAAAATCCTATCCAGGGACGATCTTAGCCTATCCTTCAGGGCCTTCGATCTGGCCGATGAATTTTCTTGTCCATGGGAGGCTCTGATAGCCACTCACAAATGCCTTCTCTTAGTGGTCCATGATCGAGCACTTGGGGCAGCGTACTATTCAACAATTTGATTATTTTCTAGGACACAAAATACTCTTGATTTGTAAGACTAAGGGCAAAAAGACCCATTTAGAGTTGTTAAGATAGTAGAAGAAGAATGGATCAGAGAAAGAGATGATGAGCTAATTGTTAAAGGATGTTGGCGAGTCTTCTTACCGTCTTGATTGATGACTCTCAGCCACATTGATGGCAATGAATGGGTGAAGCATTGAAGGCTCTTACTTTGAAGCCTGGGCTCAAGCAATAAACATAAAGAGGTGAGAAAGATAGTCACAACTGTCAGTCCCTTCCTCAAAGCAAGGAGCGGAACCCTATGATGACTCACTTTAGGTTGAACCTGATCTGAGATTTCTCTTGTCTTCAAAAACCAAGTAACGAAGCTAACTCTCATCTTCGATTGATAGATGAAGAGCCTCGCCAAACCAATGAAAATTGCGAAAGATTTTCCATCTTGAATATTTGGGTCTGTCCAATTGAATTTCTAATGGAACTTGATTTCCAGCTCGTACCAACTGTTATAGAGTTTGGAGGGATACTAGGGTAAGGCCAATTTAATACAAGATTAGATGCAAACAGCCAGAACTTGAGGTAGTCCTTAGACCCAGTTTACCCGCACTAGACCGAGAACTGAGCTTTATGCTCAATAGTCGACTTGTTCTCCTCACCGAAGAATCACAAGCAAAAGAAGAAGAGTCAAAGCTCCTTAAGGCCAAGGTTGAAATCCGCACCAAAAAGTGCTGGTTCGCTTGAAGAAAAGAATTTCTATGATCAAGTCCTAATCATGTTGTACATGGGTCGGCTCCATCAGGACTGACATGCTTTATCATAAATTGGATTCACACCGAGAAATCTTATCTTCTATACAAAGTTCCAGTATAAGATCTAAATTCTTTCATCATGGAACGAAGAATCTATTGTTATACAAAGATGTCCTTTGGCTTGAAGAATGCCAGCACAACTTACCAGAGCTTATTGGATAAGGACTTCTGAGACCAGATTGGAAGAAATATGGAGGTCTACTTGACGACATGGTTATTAAAAGCAAAGAGGTTTCGAACCTAGTTGCAAACCTAAAAGAGACCTTGGACACCCTTAGACCAACGGGTAGATTGAAGTCACTAATAGGACTATCCCGCAAGGTCTCAAGACAAAACTTGGGAAAGCGAAAAGGTGCTTTGACGAGAGGGTTCACAATCTCGATAATACCCATACTACCACAGGGAGGATATCGTAGCTACAACAGCTTACCCATTTTAATAGCTTAAACTGATTTCGAAAGGGAGGTAGAGATTTCTTTATATCAAGGCGCTCGAAAGCTGATCAAAGTTTTTCCTCAGAAGATAGAAGGGCAGTACCTTTTTCTGCTATCCCAGTAGGCAAAGAGGTATTCAACACCAGTGTTAGTAGAAAAGAAGGCATTCACAGCGGGGAGGACAGCATGAAAGTATGAAAGTTCCGACTTATATCAAATAAGGTGTTATAGGTCAGTCTCAGGAATTCGAGGAGATACCGACTTTCTTTCTCATTAAGATTGGATTGCTCTTGGGCTTAGACAGCTCCATCTTCAACTCATAGCATGAAAATGAAAGTCTCAATCCTAGTTTCATATTAAGAAAGTTTACGTACAGAACTACTAGACCCTGTTAGGACCTGTTCGGCTTGGACAGCTCCTCTTCTAGTCGAGTAATTTGCATACCTTTCCTCTGAAGCTCTTATAAGGGGACATCCTTTCTAATACATCTTTCCCAAACAAGGACTTTTTTTATGATTTTCTTGCCATGCCTCCTCTTCCCATTAAGCCTCATCTGCACCTGAAGAAGAGCAATCATTCATGCCGAATCTACATTAGCCAAAACCTAACAATGTTTAATATTTAGTTCCTTCCTCCATTCATTAGCAATGAATGAAAGAGCTAGGAGCCTATTGGGTAGTCTTTACCCCTGCTCTTTAATCCCTAAAAGCTACTAAAAATCCTAATCAAAGAGCCACATATTCTAGTCCAAATCGAGAAGCCAAACAACCAACTAACTGATATCTTTAACTGCTAAACACCTCCGAGTGGTTAGCGAACTATTGAAGTAGATAAAGTCCGCATTGAGGAGCCAACCCCAAGCAAGCAAGGTGAAGTAGAAGCAGCTGCCACATTTGTTCCATTTTCAACTGGCCCATTTTGCTTTCTTGTCATGGTATACTTGAAAAAAATCTTTTCCTATCCGATGGAAAGTGAATCGAAGTGGTTTGCATGCTTCTTTGCACTGCTGTTCTCTACTGCATCTTATCCAAGACCCGATTCTTCGTCTTGCTGTTTCAGTGGATGCACTTTGTCTAGGAACCTATTTATCTTATTAAGTATCAACCAACGGAATGGAGTCTCCCTGTGCTTCAGATAGGTATAGAGCTCAAAACTTCCTAGTGAATGAGGTAAAGACAGAATGAACAGTTGGCCGGGTAATGATTCCGGTTGAAGCTAATCCATCCTATGTCTTCAGTCTCTGGTGTGTGTTGAGCTTTTTTCTTCCCAGCTATTTAAGTTCTCTTGATTGTAGGCATAAGGAATTCTGTCACATCCTTACAGCTAGAGTCAGTTGTTTTAGGCTACGCAGGTTGATGCTAAGGTCTTCTTTTTGGGAGTGAATATGATACTTTCTCTTGTTCGTGCTCCTCACCGAAGAAGCAATTCACTAACTTATAGGAAAAGAAAATACCTACAAGATTCTATTATCTTCACTCTAAGATGCTATAAGATAATCTATCAATTGGGAATCTTTTAGCCAGAGGGGGTGCGAAATCCATTCTATTCCCTAAAAGTTGTCCGATTGGGAAAACCGTTGCAAAGAAAAGCCTCCTTACCGAAGAAAGCTACAAACGATCTTTTGGCTTAGCTACCTTCCAAATCATGCCAAACTTCTTTGCTTGCCTGGGTTTCATTTGACTGGCCTTTTCTTGGCAATTTAACCTTTTGGGGCGGAACCAGCTGGCCGAGGGATTGAGCTATAAAAAAAAAGAATATATTAGGAGGTGAAGTCAATCAATCAAAGTGAGAGGAAAAATAGTTAAGTGTTAGAGTTTTACGTAGGTCAAAGCCTTAGGGTAGATCCGAGAATAGCACGAGCTGAGCCCAAAAAAGAAAGATATTCTTCAAAAAAAAACTTCTTCTTGTCAATATTAACAACAAGGTCAGAAGTGCCTAACGTTTCGACCTCGTATAAGATTGTAACCGACATAGAAGGGATGGAGTTATTAGGTCCCTGATGACTCACACGTTGAGTACTTCTACCAGTATCCATTTCTCTTCGTTCTATTCTTGGGTCTCAATAGGCCTTATTGGAATATTATTCAGTGGCTCCTGCTTATTTATCTCCGCAAAATGCTGAATAGCTGCAAAATTATCGTGGAGAAACTGTAATAATTTTTCTTGTGGTGGAACTTTTCCTGCTTAAAAAGTTTCCTATTCATGTCTCTATCAGAAGAGGTTCATCCCTACTATTTCCTCTTCGTCTATTCTTCATATCTGATGAATAAGACGATCAGATCTAAACGTTTAAATTGTATTGTATTTGAAACCAAAAGCTAAACCGATGAGAGCAGTTCAACTTTTGTTTCGATTTTCACAGACGATGCCAATTGATGAACGGTTATGCATTCATAAGGTAAATGAGGTAAAATTGTAGAGATTGAAAGTAGTAATGATTATATTAAATGTGTCTGAATCTTATTGATGGGATAGAATTGATGTTAGTTACATATCTTGGCACGTGTGCCCCAATTTACAAGCGATCATCAAGGGATAGAGTCCCTTTCCACAAGCCTAACTGCATATTTGCTCTTAATGAGATTTCTTGTATTACAAGTAACCTATACCTATGTATCATCATTTATAATAATTGTCAACATGGGGTAAAATAAAAATAAATAAATAATTTAGATGATTTTACAAGACACAAAGGAGATTACAGTTACAGTAAGGACCGAAATTATATTTTGTGAAGTTTACATATTTGAAAAGGGACATAGTTGACTCACAAAATTTAAATGATTTAGGGCCAAGTTATTATTGAATGCACGAAATTTATATACTGTCATTTTGGATTTTTGTAGTTGTACAATAGTATAGATGTGTTTTAAAATAAGAACAGGTAGTCTACTTTCTCATTTTAGTTCAAAATTTATTTTAATTAATGAAAAAAAATATATCACAAAACCTATTATATGTCAAGATATTTCATTGTAAACAAAGTCATGGAGACTTCTGATCACTGACATAGAAATTGAAGGAAATCCGGGTAAAAGATGCAGTCAATTATTGCTCACATGTAATAAGAGTTGGAGTAGATTATCAAAAAATAATGACGGTTGGATTTTATTAACACAATGGAAAAATTAACTTCTAAATTTTCATTTTCAATTTACCAAGTGTAGAAGTCTAAAATTTTACTTTTAGTATCCAGGATCTTTTGTTGATAAACACACTTACAAACGTATATATATTCCTTCTTTACAGTTAGTTACTTTCTGGAACTAACTTCATTTGTTTAGCATACTCAAATTAGTTGTTCCTTGCAATTAGTTACTTTTTTTATTTAACTTCATTCTTCTAGAAAAAAAATATTTAAAGAATGCTGGGGGTGATCATAACACAAAACTTAAGAAAAAATTTAAATATATTCTTTTATAGATTGGATTTCATTTACTAAATCTAATTAAATGACATGCTCATTATAAGGCATTCAATGCATGTGCATTAACTGTGTGCAATTATTTGTATCCTGAGTGAGGTTATCATTCTATGTATATCACCACAATCAGGATACATTTCATTGTTGAGCATGTTCACATGAATTTTGAGCGTAGAAATAATGCTAAAAATCAATGACTAAATATTAAAAAAATTTAATTCTATTGATTTAATCAAAAAAGGTACACAATTTGTTTTAGAGATAAATTATATTTTTATGTTTATAGATATTTTGTAATATGACAATCTTTATCTATTTGATATGATAAAGTCCTTTGAATGAAATTGTACGAGGAAAAATCCTAAATAGTTATGATGATGAGATTCTTTACGTAATTATATTTTTATTCATAAATATCCCTAATCATAGTGTTTTACACGGATAGATTAGCACATAATTATATGTGGATGCTTATTGAGAATTACATTGGATTGACTTGCTAAGAATATTCAACATGGATTATTATTCACGTGTCCATGGATTAATATCTTTGTGATAGTATTGTAATTATCCTTAGATCTCTGAGGTCATAATTGTGGATTATTATACTTTACTCTATTAATTGTTACTCTTAAGGAATTACACATATTGTAGAGATCGGGTGTACTATGACTCATAAAAAGATAAGACACGACCAATTCATATAAGATTCATCACTCCTTATAATGGGAGAGTATATCCCAAATACATTCCAGAAATTTTTTGCGCAAAGTGAAATAGAATTGAGAGTGTCTCAAATTCTATTTCAAGTGAATTGTATTTCAGAAAGAAATAAATCGATTAGTTCAATATGAGTTGGAATTATATTTGTACTCTTAAATTAATGGCGTATAGTGTAGTGCAAGTGTTATAATTACATAATAACTAAATCACTGATAGGTTAAGTCGAACCACTTGACATGTCTTACCACTTGGGTGGTCATGATGCTTTGCTAGAAACCAATCTTTAGTTATAAGTGTGAACTAATTAATTAGTGAATTAATGATACATTAAAGTTGTTTAATTTATCTAATCCTAATTAATTTAATATTATAATTTATACTTATCACCAACATGAGTGACAACCTCAAGGGTCACACATTTTAAGATGATTAATTCAGGATTAAATTGATTTTTGATAAATATAAGATACTTAAGGGTAAATAAGACGATATGACATAAATTAACTTTTGGAACTTAATTATAATAAGTCATAAATCTTAGGGGTTGATATGTAATATCATATAGTTTCTTGGATTTTTTTGTGCTCACACACATATATATGTGTGTGTGTGTTTTTCATCAACCCAGGTAGGCATAAAACGTGAAAGAAAAAAGAGAGAAAAAAAAAAGAGAAAAGTAAAAGAGCTAGTATTCTGTGACTTGTGTCAATCAATCCCAAGAGGATCCCAAAATAATCATTTGTGTCAATACTATTAGAGGCCGGATATCTGTGCGGCTTGTAGATCGACATCCTTTGATAGAATTAAAGTTTTTATTGTTTTTATTTTGGGTATAATCTCTATACTCCTTTTTTACGGTGCATAAATTGATCAAGGTAATCCTTGGAAGGAAGTAAAATTTTTATTTTCCGCTCTGCCTTGCATGATTTACTTTCTTACAGTGGTATCAAATCCATCTTTGATTAATTTATGATGTAGATGTATTTAGTCATCATAAATACGTGCATTCTAATAAATATTAATGGCCCTAAATCTTGTTTTTTATATTGGACATCTAGATGTGTATAAGAGACAGGTGCAGAATGAATATTTCTTTTTGAAGCAATTTCATTGTCATCCTTCTTAGGCAATAAAATCAATAAAATTAAATTTGATCGATTTAGAGTTTACCTCATTTACCTTATGAATGCATAACCGTTCAAGATGTGTATAAGAGACAGTTCCTTCTTAGAAGGATGACAATGACATCATCAATGACATCATCATGATGTCATCCTCCAGTATGTCACTATTAGTGATAGTTTTGTTTCCTGCGCTATAAGTAAGTCTAGGGGTCAAAATTTTTAGTGAAAGTTTTGTATCTGTCACTAAAAGTAAGTTTATGGGTTAAACCATTTAGTGATAGTTTTTGGTTTTGTCGCCAAATGTATGTTTGTGAGTTCAAATTTTTTTAGCAATCCTTAATTTTATTTTTTCAAATAAAAGTATTTTTAAATTTGGTTTTTGAAACCACCATTTAAATTTTAACAAATATTGTTAAAATTACTTACTAATATTTAGAAACCTTCTCTATTTTAATTTATTAAAAATTAGAAATTATTTTACCTTTAGGAATATTTATATAATTCTAATGAGATTCAAATTATACAATTTGTTTAAATTTTAGAATTTTATTATTTTTCAATAAAATTGAAATTTAATAAATGTTGAAAAAAAATTTGAAATTGTTATCTAATATAATTTTTGATATTCTATTAGTTACAGTGTTTATTTTCTAATTATATTGGAAAACAATATTTTCATAAATAATTCAAGAATGATAATTTCATTGATATTGGAATTATGATGCATAGTGATTCATAATTAGATACTAAATGCAGTTTTTATGCTTTTATTTAATTATTGAATTATATAATAGTATGATGGATGATTATGGACTTAAGACCAACGTGATTGTATATGATCTACTTCATTCAAATTCAATGGTTGTAAATTTTAAATAGGCCCCGCATGTCTTGGCTTTCTCTACTTTTTTTGATGTAATTCTTTTCTCATCTCAATCCCCTCAGATGTAACTTGAGGTTCCTTGAACAATCATGTAATGTACATAGAAGCAAGTTAAGGATAGGATTGAATATCTAAAATTTTTAGATATAATTAAATTTGTGATGTACAAGATGATGGAGATGGTGCAAAGGTGCAACCACACAGGAAATTTTTAAGAGTTGAAGATTACCTTTAGGATTTGACCATCTAGTTTCTTTTGAGACTCACGGAAACTAGTGTAGTAAAAATCCATAATCATCCATAGTTTTGTTCATTTTTTATTTGTTGTATATTGATATGATAATATTGCATGCAAATTTGATGAGACCTAATCAATAACTGAAAGGAAAAATCCCTCAAATCTATATTAAGTCAATGAATAAGTTACCTTCCATGATTATAGCAAGAAACGAGAGTTCTTCTTAGATGTTAACTTATTGGGCTAATCCAAGGTTACTCTACATTGAGCATGTTTAAGATATGAGAAGTGTTATGAGATCTCTCAATAACGAGTATAACTTAACGAAGGCATATAATTTCTTAAACACACTCAAGATTATATGTTTTTAAGGCAAAGGTTAGAAGTCATTTACGATGTGCTATTAAGAATTGATACCTAATCATCTAGGAATTGAATTGATACCTAATCATCTAGGAATTACAAAGTGTTGTAATTGGTAAGAGTTACTTACATCTCGAAATTGTTTGGTTTATTGGGTACACCCAAGATCAAAATAATTAGATGGGCTCCTAACCTACTAGGGGTTCTATGAAAAATCCCTGAATCAATATGTGAAGTTTATTGATTTGAATTAAAATAGTGCGAGCAAAACCAAATTAAATGAAATCCATGCTATATTTTGGTTTTGTTTATGCATAAATAGCATAATTTTATTCTGTTTTTATTTATATGTTGTTGAACATGAGTAGCAACATCAATCTATGTCCCATTTTAAATGATAACAAACTCACTGGACCAAATTTTCTAAATTGACACAATGCAACTTGAGAATTGTTATCAAGTATTAGAAAATTAATTATGTCCTTGATTAGCCTATTCCTGATGAGCCTGCAGATGATGCTGATCAAGTGGTTCAAAATGCTTATTGTAAGCACATGGAGGAAAATGATATTGCCACTTGTATCATGTTGGCCACTATGAATTCCGACTTGCAGAAACAGCATGAAAATATGGAATTCTTACCTGATTCTTTATCTCATCTAGATGTGTATAATGAAGAATCAAGGAATGAGAGGTATAAGACCTCAGGGAGCTCTTTTGTTGTAAAATGGTTTAGTAGATGTTTATGCATTGAAGATGATTGGATTGATTGAAAAAATTGAATGATTGGAATTTGTGCAAAATCATGAGTTAAATGTTGATTTGATCTTACAATCTCTACCTGAAAGTTTTTCACAGCTTGTGATTAACTATAACATCAATAAGTTGAAAATAACTTTTTCAGAAGTGTTGAATATGCTTAAGATTGCTAAGACTAAGTTGAGTGTTCAGGGGTTGGGTTTTCGGGTTGGCAAATTTTTGGATTCGATTTTTCAGGTTTTTGGGTCAAGAAAATAAAACCCAATGTGTACCTAACTAATATAGCAATCCAAGTAAATCCAACCCAAGTATTAGTCAGGTGGGTTATTTGGCTTTTTGGGTTTAAAAATCTAAAATTGCAAGATTATCCATAAAAATATATATGTTTAGTTAAAAATAAAATGATTTGATCAATAATTAAAAGAAAAAAATACAATATAATAATTTAGATATTTTTTCACGAATGAAAAGGAAAAAATATAAATTAGATGAAATAATTAGGATAAAAATAAAACTTAAAAATATATATAATTAAAATTTATTAGGTTATTGAGTTATCGGGTTGGGTTGGGTTTTAAAAAATAAAACCCAATCCAACCCAACCAAACTCGAGTAATCCAACCCAAATAATCCAAAACCCGATAATCCAACCCATTTAATTCTAGATTCATTTGGGTCTCTTTTTATTGGGTTGGGTTAGTTTGAGTTGGGTTTGAAACTCCTAGCTGATACAACCACTAAAAAGAAAAGGAACAAGTTTTGGTTATTGATTCTTCCAATAGGAAGAAAAAGAAATCCAAGGTTGGCTTTAAGAAAGCCAAATCTAGGGTTAAGCCAACACTTGTGATCAAAAAGGACAAGCCTAAGGGCATTTTCTTCCATTGCAGAAAGAATGGACACTAGAAGAGGAACTGCAAAGATTACCTGGATACCTTTAACCAGAAGAAGCTTGGTGAAAATTCTACTTTAGGTATATTTATATTTGATATCAATATTTCTATTACTAAATTAGATTCTTATGTATTAAATACCGTATCTGCATATCATATTTATAGAAATATACAAGGTCTAAAGAGAAGTAGAATGTTGGTTAAGGGAGAAGTGGTCCTGCACATGAAAAATGGAGCAAGTGTTCCTACTTTAGCCATCGGGACTTCTTATCTTTCTTTGCCTAGTGGTCTTGTTTTAGAACCTAAAGACAAATATTATTATGCTCTATTTCTTATTAGAAACTTTATTTATATATCTGTTTAGATACTGATGGTTTTGCTATTATGCAAAGAATAAGCGTTGTTCTTTTTCACGTGATAGCATTTTATAGGATACTGCGGCTATGATTAACAATCTTTATATTCTAGACATGGAAAATCCAATTCTTAATAAATCTTAAACGGCCTAAAATTGATAATATGAATTAATTTTTTCTTTGGCATTGTAAACTTAGCCTAAAATTGATAATATGAATTAATTTTTCTTTGGCATTGTAAATTTAGTCATATAAATGAGAAATACATTACCAAATTAAATAATGGTTACTGGGGATTATTTGATTATGAATCATATGATAAATGTGAGTCTTGTTTACTTGGTAAAATGACCAATCACCTTTTATTAGAAAGAGTGATAGATCTAGTGAATTGCTAGGGTTAAAACATATTGATGTTTGTGGCCCTATATCAATCCATGCTAGAGGAAGTTTTTCAATCTTTATTTCATTACCTTTACAGATGACCATTCTAAATATCTTATTTATATTTGATGAAGTATAAGTAACCTTGCTTTGTCTCTTGAAGAAATTTAGGAATGAATTTGAAAAACAACTTTAGTAAAAGCATTAAATACTTTGATCTAATCGTGGTAGGGAATACTTAAACCAAGAGTTTCAAAATTATCTTAAGGAGAATAGATTCTACCTCAATAGACTCCTCCTTATATACCACTACTAAATGGTGTATTTGAGAGACATAATCGAACTCTATTAGATATGGTTCGATCGATGATGAATCTTGCAAACTTCCCTAAATCCTTTTGGGGCTATACTCTTAATGCCACCTCCTATTTACTAAACCATGTTCCATCTAAAATTATTGATTCCACTCCATATGAGATATGGTTGAGAAAGAAACCTAATCTTTCATACTTGAAAGTTCGGGGTTACCCTACTTATGTGAAGAAGGTAGGATTTGACAAACTTGAAGCTAAGTTAGAGACAAATGCCTATTTGTGGAATATCCAAAGGAGACATGAATACTATTTCTATAATCCCATCGAGCAAAAAGTGTTTGCCTCAAAACATACCATCTTTCTAGAAAAGAAGTTTATTCTTGAAAGTGAAACTGGGAGAAAAATAGATCTTGAAGAAGTTCAGGAAACATAATTTGGTATTGATTAACAAATGGAACAAGAGCTTCAATCACATGATGATGTAATAGAAAATGAAGTTAATGATACACAAACTCTTTGTAGGACTACAAGGATACGTGGTGCTCCAAACAGATATGAATTTCTTGTTAATGGGTACAATGATGTATAAATCATTATGAATGATGAACCTACATCTTACAAAGTAGTATTTGATAGAGACTCTCAGAAGTAGCTACAAGCCATAAAGTCTAAGATGGATTCCATGTATGACAATAAGGTTGGACTTTATTTGATCCACCTGATGGGATTAAACCCATAGGGTGCAAATGGATCTTTAAGAGAAAGACTGACATAACATAGATGATGATGTGTTAACCTATAAGGCGCAATTGGTGGCAAAGGGTTATACACAAAGATAAGGAGTTGACTTTGATAAAACTTTTTCTACAGTTGCAATGCTGAAATCCATTTGGATTTTACTTGCTATCTGCATATTAGGATTATGAGATTTGGCAAATGGATGTAAAAATTGCATTTCTTAATGGAAATCTACTTGAATTGATGTGTATGATGCAACACGAAGGGTTTATATCCACTAATCGTAACAAAGTATGCAAGCTACAAATCTATTTATGGACTAAAGTAAGCTTCTAAGAGTTGAAAGATCCATTTTGATGAGACAATCAAAGAGTTTAATTTTATCAAAAAATAATGATGAACCTTGTGTATATAAGAAGATTAGTGGGAGTGAGATTGTTTTCTTGATACTTTATGTGGATGGTATATTGTTGATGGAAAACAACATACCTATGCTTCAAAGTGTAAAAGTACAGTTGTCCAGGAATATTTTCATGAAAGACATATTTAGAGAGGCAACCTATATTTTGCGAATGAGGATCTATAGAGTTAGATCTTAAGAGGTTGTTTGGTCTTACACAGTCAACATATGGAGACAAGATACTAAAGATATTTAGTATGGATTAATCAAATAAGGGTAACTTGCTAATGTCTCTAAAGACATGTGTTCTAAGATAGATGTTGAAAGAGATAGCATGAAAATGATCCCATATGCTCAGCTGTAGGCTCTATAATATATGCTATGTTATGTCTAGACTCGATGTCTCCTATGATCTAATGTTGCAAGCAGGTTTCAATCTAACTCAGGGAGTGGCCACCAGACAGTAGTCCAAAATATTCTTAAATATTTAAGAAGGACTAAAGATATATTCTTGATTTATGGTGGGCAAAAGTTGACACTATGCCAGTATATAGATGTTAGCTTTTAATTTGACAAGGATGATAGCAAATCGAATTAGATACATATTTACTTTTAGTGGTGGTATAGTCAGTTGGAAGAGTTCTAGCCTTAGAACAAGATACCACAATTGATTCTATGTAATAGAAGCATATTGCAGCCTCAGAAGCAACAAAAGAAGTGGTTTGGATTAAGAAGCTTGTGGCAGAACATGGAGTGGTTCCCTCTATTAATGACCCTATAATCTTGTATTGTGATAACAGTGGAGCTATTGCACAAGCAAATGAACACAGGTCTCATCAGCGTTCCAAATATATGTTATGGTGCTATCATCTGATCAGAGAAATTGTTGATAGAAATGAATAAAGAAAGAGAAAGTCCCCATTGATGATAATATTACTGATTCGTTTATTAAAACTTTATCCCAGAAGAAACATGAAAGTTATGTTAACTTATTCGGTCTTAAGTACATGAATGATTGGCTTTAGTACAAATGGGAGTTTGTTAGTATATGCCCTAAAACTAAATTTGTTTTAGAGATATAGTACTATTTTATATTTATGCATATTTTGTAATAAGACAATCTTTATCTATTTGATATAATAAAGTCCTTCGAATGAAATATTGTATGAGGAAAAATCATAAATAGTTGTGATGATGAGATTCTTTATGTAGTTATATTTTTATTCATAAATATCTCTAATCGTAGTGTTTTACACTGACAGATTAGCACATGATTGTATGTGAATGTTTATTCAGAATAAGTGCATCGGATTGATTTGCTAAGAGTATTCCACAGGGGTTATTATTCAAATAATAGAGGATTAATATATTTGTGATAGTAGTGTAATGATTCTCGAACTTGAGGTCATGAGTTTATGTTGATTGTAGATTACTATATTTTGGCTCTATTAGTTGTTGCTCTTAAGGAATCGCGGATACTGTAGAGATTGGGTGTACTATGAATTATGAAAAGATAAGATATGACCAATATATGATTCACCACTCCTTATAATGGGAAAATATGTGCCAGTATGGCCATTTGTTAAAATGTGATTCAGAAATCTTTGCACAAAGTGAAAATACAATTGAGAGTGTCTCAAATTCTATTTCAAGTGAGTTGTATTTCTAGCTGTAGAAAGAAGTAAATTGATTAGTTCAACATAAGTTGGCATTATATCTGTACTCTTAAACTAATTGATATAGTATCTTATACACATCTAGATACATATAAGAGAATTATTGATAGGCAATACTGAACCACTTGACATGTCTCAATACTTGGGCAGTCATGATACTTTGCCAGAAGCCAATCTTGATTTATAAGTGTGAATTAATTAATTAATGAATTAATGACAAATTAATGTTTTATAATTTATCTAACTTAATTAATTTGGGATTATAATATATACTTATTGTCAAATTGAGTGAGAACCTAAAGGATCACACACTTTAAAATGTTTAATTCAGGATTAAATTTATTTTTGATAAGTACAAGATATTTATGGATTAATTTATGAGATAGATTAACTTTGGAGCTCAATTATAATAAGACATAAATCTTAGGGGCTAAAATGTAATATCATATAGTTCCTAGGGCTTTTGTACACACATACACACATATATATGTTAATTCGACCCAAGTAGGCTTAAAACGTGAAAAAAAAAGAGAGAAAAATAAAGGAGCTAGTACTCTATGGCTTGTGTCAATCAATTTTGAGAGGATCCTGGAGTAATCATTTGTGTGGATACCATTAGAGACCGGGCATCCATGCGACTTGTGAATCGACATCCCTTGACAGAAATAGAGTTTTTACTGTATTTTTTGGATATAATTTCTATACTCCTCTTTTACTGTACATAAATTAATCAAGGTGATCCTTGGAAGGAAGTAAAATTTTTATTTTTTGCTGTGCGTTGCATGATTTACTTTCTTGCACAACTCTGATTTTGTATCTTTTACAAAATAATTCCTTGATTCGTGCTCCTTTTGGATTGTAGATTTATAACGAAAGTAGATGGCAGATCTTCTCACAATAATTTGGTAATTTAAAGAAGACTTATCTTTAGAAAAACACTTGAGTAGATCTCGAGAAAAAAACATCTCTCAATCTACAAAGAAATCTTGAGGAATAACATCTCTCAAGTCAATCTTTAAAAGATTTGAAGGTTTGTTAGCACTTGAAGGCTTGAACACTTGAGGATTTTTCGGCACTTGACAACCAAACTTTTGGAAATTGACAGCACTTAAAGACTTGAACACTCAAAAATTGACGGCACTTGATGACTTGAAAACTTAAGGATTGATCAGCACTTGAAAACTTGTCACTTGAGGAATGTGGAGATCTTGTAGCACTTTGAGGACTAGATAATCAAAGAATACCAAGAGCTTCAAGGACTTGGAAGACTTGATGTATGCAAAAGATCTCTAATGCTCTCCCAGACAATCTTCACTAATTTCCATTCTTTCTCTCCAATGAAGTGTATTACCCTATTCATAGATAAAAAAAAAAAAAAAGGTTTCTTACCTTGATGGATTACTTGGGATTCAAGGTCCCCAAAATTATCGAACTGGCCCGTGATATGGTCCAATACATCTTAACAGACTCTTAAACAACTTAATTTAGTTTATTTGAACCAACACACTTTAATAGTTCAGTAAATATTGGTTCATGACTTGAATTACATTTAAATTTAATTAGCCAAGAAATAAAATAAATTTAATTTATTGATTAATCAAGATGTAAAAATTTTTTATGTCAACAAATGAAAAAAAATTCTTATATGGACCGGGTCCAAGGCATAATACCATGGACCCCTTGGTCCAAAACACTCCACATCAACAAGCGACGTGATTTGAGTTGATGTTGAGAGTTTTGGAATAAGAGGTTTATGGCATTATGTTATAGATCCAATTCTTGTAAGAATTTTCCCAACAAATGCCCCTACTTTAAGGCTTGATGAAGAATCTGCTTGCAAATATCGAAATCAGGGCTTGAAGTATTCAATGACACCTCATTTAAGACTTAAGAACAGCCCAATTGCTTTCTTTTTTGAAAAAATTCAGCCCCAAGTTTTTAGCATAAATTCAACACCATCACTTATTGGTTATGGAGGCGCAATGCGTTGGATCCTAGCCAAAAGTCTTTTTCAACAGCTAGCCAGCTCACAAGAAGATGCAAGAACATTAACAATTCAACTTTTCTTTTTTTAATCTCTCAACCACTTGCTTAACAGATACTAAGGGGGGTGCTTGGTTCACATATTAGAATTAGAACCAGAATTCAAATCATACATGAATAATAGGTATGGGTTTTATGCAACAGAATCATTTAAATAATTGGTACTTGATAAATATTTTGGGTATAGGTATCATATTAAAAAATTATTACTAGTGTTGTTGTTGTTGTTGTTATTATTATTATTATTTTTAAACATTCTTCCTTAGTTTGTTCTTCAAAACTTCCATAGGAGCAGATGATGGGAAGAAGATAGGAGAGAATAAGGAGGAGAAATGAGGGGAGAGGGCTATGTGAGGGAAGAGGAGAGCATAGGGTGGGGAGGATAGAAGGGGTTCTCTTATGCAGGAGGAGAGAGATGAGGGGGAAGAGGGAGGAGGAAGAAGGGGCGGGAAGAGGAGAAAGAAGGGGTTGGGGGTTGCAGGATAACGGGGATGAGGGAAGAAGAGGGGGAAGAGAGAGAATGAGGAGGAAGAGAAAGAGGAGGAGGAGATGGCAAGATAAGGGGAGAAGATGAAGAAGGGGAAAAATAATTTTATTTGATTTTTTTTTCAAGTTCTGGAATCAAATTTGGGAATTATCAAAATCTCCCAACTTAGTTGGGTAGTGAAAGTTGCCAGATTTTGGATTTTATTCTAAAATTTCAATACCCATACCTATTAATGAAGCAACAGTTATGGGAATGAATCTAATTCCTTATTCCCATAGCCTTTTACCAAGCACCCCCTAAATTTCCAATTGATATCAAGTTGGATTGGAATGCTTAGACCACAAAAACTTTGCAAAACTTCCAAATTTCAAATAAGTTTTTAGCAACTTCTAACAACAAATTGGAAAGCCCTATTTTATAACATTCTTGCTAAAGATTTGATCAGAAGACCATAGTCAGAAGCCACAAACAAAAGCAAGTCACAGTCTTGCTTCTTTCGAACTTCCAAATACTTGGGCTTCCCTTTCGTTTCCCAAAATACAATAGTCTAACTTTAGGAAAATTACTAAAATCATTCATATTGCATTGCATGAAAGAATACTTCAGCTTCAGCCACCATCTTCTACTTCATATTGGCAAGGGGATGCCAGATACCAAATTCTTATGTCTCATCTAGTGAAGGAATCGCAGCCCTACATCTCCGTATTTAACCTAAAAGTGATTTTTTTTATAAAAAAAAAATTATGAACTTCATGCATGACTTTGTTCAAAGTTCTTGAACCATGCCACACCTATCAGGGACATTCTAAAAATTTTGGATTTATCAAGTTCCAAATGCTGCTGCAATCTTTGCCTTGTTGTTGCACTCACCAACTGCTCGCTTGATTGACAAATTGATACAAAGAACTCAGAATTGCAATTGGTGGACTTAACACTCGCAACTTCAATCTATCGAAAAAGACTACACAATGAAACCCCACTTGTCTAAATAGCTTCTGCTTTTTATTTTTTTTCCTGCAATCTGTTATCTAATGGCCATATATTTGGCTTATATCAAAACCAACTTCATCACTTAACCGTGTTAAGCATCTAGTGTTGTTTAAAGATTTGGTCTTTGTCAAATTCTCGACATTACTGGAATCATTGAGTTCTACCATCATACTCCAATTGTTAATTGAATTGACACAGAATCTACATTTATAGAAGATAGCTGTCCTAACTTCAATTCCCAAAAAGAGGATAAAACTTTTAATCTTCAAAATTTGGCTCCTCCTAAAGGCCTACTACTTCGTATCTTCAACAAGTGACGAGTTCTACTTTCAATCCTTCTAGGTACGACCATTGTGGTGATACTTCATCTTCTATAATGCTTGGCCGAATAAATAAAAGTAGAGATTGAACATTCTTTTATCTTCTACAAACAAGGAGTGCACATGCTGCTATCTCATGGCCATGATAAATAACACAATGTCTACATTCCTCCAATATAGGAAAAAGTTGCTTGGAACACTTCAACTTCTAATTTATGAAAATAAAACATCTTGTGGAGGCAAGAACAATAACCCTGTTCATGCATTAGTCTTTACACGACTACTACGATATTGCTCTTTTCTCGAGCTTTCATGCCACAAGATGAATATTCTAAAGTCATGAATAAAATCTCTATCCATCTCAATTGATTCATTTCATGGTGCCTTTTATGATGAAGTCATCCCTTCAACGAATAAAGTTAATGGTGTTGGACCCGACGGAAAACCCTAGTCACCAGAGGACTGTTTCCACTTATTTAATAGAAATAGATTCAAATTAATAAAAGTGGACTTCATTCCAATTCACATGCATTTTGTTGCATGGTTTTTTTTTTTCATTTTTTCTTTACTTTTTTCCTTAGCTTTAGATTCGATAAGAGACAGTCTAATAATGGACTGCCAACAACAATTGTGGCCCAACTATTCTAATTTCCAGGAACTTTGAGATTGATGTGACTGAAATTGGAAGTAAATCCCAAGTTGTTTACGTATCCCGAAATCGGGAATCAAGTCATTACGTAGTTCAAGAAAATTTGGTGTTGTTCACAATTTCAACTCATGTAGGCCAGGAATAACATGTAGTTTTGGCTTGTGCGCCAAAGAGTATGTACTTGGAGATTTTCCATTTCATAGACAGTTTATGCTCATGTCAAGGAGCACCTCAAGAGACTTGAAACTCAAAGCTTGAAGACAGTTTAGACTCGTGTCAAAGAGCACTTGGAGATTTGTAAAGTTGGAGATAGTTTATGCTAGTGTCACGGAGGCTTAAAGGAACTTAGAAATTGAAGACATTTTATGCTCATGTCAAGGAGCCTTCAAAGATTTGGAGCTTGAACACAGTTTAAATTCATATAAGGGAGGCTTCAAATACTTGTAACTTGAAGACAGTTTTCACTCGTGTCAAGGAGTACTTGAAGATTTACAACTCTGGACACAGTTTATGCTCGTGTCAAGGATCCTTCAAAGATTTGGAACTTGAAGATAGTTTAAATTCGTATGAAGGAGTACTTGAAGACTTAAGAGACAGGGTACAGCTTTAAAGATAGTTTAACCTCTTGTCAAGGAGGCTTCAAGATAGCTTTGGCTCTTATTAAGGAGCACTTGGAGGATTTAGAATTTGAAGACAGTTTAACCTTATGTTAAGGAGATTTCCAGATAGTTTAACCTTATGTTAAGGAGATATCCAGACAATTTAGACTCTTATCAAGGAGTTGGTTGTAGAGACATCACTTTCAATCATGATACTGCTCCAAAACTTCCATTTTGTTGCAAAAATCTTCAAGGTATTCTTGTGTACTAACTTCAATTAAGGAAAGATTTACCTTGACTTCACATTTCACAAATTCTTCTAACTTCTCATTTTCCTGATCTTCAATGTAGGCACTCATGTCATGGTTAGCAATACTTAACTCCAGGTTATGAGCTTTAGTTTCCATTTTATCAAATGTCTCCTACAGGATTCCCTTGAAGAATGTATGAAAGTCCCCAATACATAACTCTATGTGCATTTCAGTAGCTGAAGGCTCAGATCATAGCTTGTCTTTGTATCTAAGACATAGGTTCGCCAATGATCAATGTAGTCAATGATTGGTTCGTTTTGCCACTACCATGTAGTAGTGAGTTCTGTTATGCTGACTTAGTGACGTGCACTGTCGAAATGATTCAAGAAATGATGCTTCATCTGGTCCCAAGTGTAGAAATGATTCGGCCTCTAAATCTGCATATCAAGAAAATGCATTTCCTTTCTCTTATCTCATCTACTTCTTTCAAGAAGATCAACTTCCGTGTTGCAAGTCTTGACGAAGTGGGCAATGTGTTGCTTTGGATTACCCTTCCCATCGAACTATTGAAACTTTGGGGGATGGTAACTGAGCAGCATCTTTAGACTACCAATCCTCTTCACATATAGTTTAGAATAAAGAATCGATTATTGTGATAGGCCACCAAATTGAGCTCATAGTATTGGCTATCATATCTTGAAGTTGTTGTACTGAAAGAGAAACTAGATATGTATATTGTCCATGACCTTGCAAAGCAATGAAGTTGACTTATGAAAATTTCCTTCAACATTCTTCCCCCAGCAATCGGCTTGAATTCATCATAATTTTTATGCCTAGACCCCACTCCACTAAGAACTTCTAACTTTCTATTAACTTTATAATTTGAAGATCCCTCTTTTCTACGACGCGTTTCAGATTGTCAATTGTCTTGGACATCTCAACCACTTGTTCCTCTATGTCAGAAGCAATAATAACCATGGATGGCATAATGATGGAAACTTCAAAAGATGGAGACTTGACACTCTCAAAGCTGGATTCTTGTAGGATTCTTGATGCAATAATTCTCAAAAGGTTTGACACAGAAGAATTGGAAGATTTGCCCCCAACAGAAGATTCATTGCAACAAATATAGAGGTCCTGAATCTTTTGGCGAGCAATTTCGGTAGAAGAATAGGGGTTCAGGAAAATAGACTCAGACATGATACTCTTTTCAGCGGAGTTATTTGCTTGTGCAATCATGAAATCTTATAGGAGAACAGATAAACTGGTAGAGTTGGTCCCATTTGGGCGTGCCAAAAGTTTGTTCACACGAATGTTGAGTGTAGAAACGTTACTAAAAATCAAGAAAAAATAATCAAAAAAAGTTAATTATATTGGTTTAATCAAAAAAGGTACACAGCTCTGATTTTGTATCTTTTACAAAATACTCCCTTAATTGGTGCTCCTTTTGAATTATAGATTTAGACCAAAATAGACGATGAATTTTCACACAATAATTGGGAAATTGAAAGAGGACTTGTCCGCAGAAAAACTTATGTGAACTCCGCAGATAAACTGACGAGACCCAGAATCGATGCAGAACCCAAGAACTCCTAAACAAATTTGACTTGACGGATTCAAACCTGTTGATTAAGAAATCAAGAATCTGAAGTATCTATTCTTGACTATACGAGATATCAACCCATTGTCTATAACGAAACAAGAACCAATAGTATTCAAGGTAGGTAGTCTCAAGAATCAATCTTGCAAAATACCCAACTCCTTGGAAGACAAAGTTGGAGAATTTTCTCACAAAGTTTTTTTTTTTTTTATAAATATTGATGAATGAATAATCAACTAGGGATTTTAAACGTAACGAGGGGCTGGCCAAACCCCAACAAAATAGCCTATACTAATAGGAAATAATCTTACCAAATCCTAGCAGGCTTAAGATTAGAATACTAGACATAAAATCAGCTAACCTAACATTGATATAGGCTGATATTTTCACCCCAAATAAAAAAAAAAACTCCTATAAACAAATGCTAAAAAATAAATCTTAATTTAATTAGAAATGGATGGCCGGATAGGGCCTTGGTCCAAATTAGGGTTTTTCTTGAACTCTTCATTTTCTTGAAGTTCTTGGAGTTCTTTGATTCTTGGGCTCAAAAACTCTTGCATTTGGATTTTAGATTCTTGCCACTGGTGCTTTACTTTGAAAAATTGGACCTTGTGCATTAATGAATTGAGGATAGTCCAATCCAACTTGATCATAACAAGTCAAATATGCTCTAATCTTGGTACCAGCTTGAGTCCAAGCTTTCTCTAGTTTTCATCTCTTGAACTTGTTACATCTTTAGCCTATCCATACTCGTATCATTCCCTTCCTCCTCGAAAGGATTCGTCCTCGAATCCGAACTTGGATAGAAAGGACAAACATTAAACAAAGTAGACAAAATTTTAAACAAATGACCTTGCCAAAGCAAGAAAAAATGCAATATTTGTAGCTTAAATGCAAAAGTATCAAACACCAATGTTGAAAATGGATGTTAGGAAAATGGCTTGTGAAATAAAGATATCATGGAGCACACAAACCCTAAATCATGGAGCATTTTGCTTCGGCTAGCAAATAAACAAAAATCACAAAATCTTTTTGAAAGATTGAACAAATCATGCTAAAAAAGATTATCATGCCACATTAAAAATTGATGCATATCGAAAGAACAAAAGAACTTATGCACATTGTCATGTAGAAGCACACAATTATTACCCAAAACATTAATTAACTTAACACAAAAATAATAGCAATCATGAGGCATACAAATTAGCTCAAGAAAGACAAATGCACAAGAAGAATTAGAAACATTAACGAGTAAGGAAAGGGACACACTATGAGCACTTAAAAAACTAAAATTTTAAGAATTTGATAAATCAAAATTTCTAAGTACTCCCTTCACCAAACCATTGGCATTTAAGTTCGAATGATGTATGGAAATCACTAGAGTTTTGCACGTGGAAGGTGCAAATTCGAATCTTTCATTGTCTCCACTTGCTTCTTTGAATGGCTGCACAAAAGAACTTAGAATAAAATTGTTAGGAAACAAAAGATAAAGACTCTTAAAAACTTTCTCCTTGACGAACAAGTTCACTTTTTTTGGAATTATCATTAAAGTTGATTTTTCTTTAGGATTAGAGATGACTTTTTCCATACCTTTCTTTCGATTTTCAGCCAACAATTTAGCCGTTCTTCATATGATCTTTTAATGTAAAGTTGCTCTTTATGGACTTGATCCTGAAGTAATGGCTTAAGAGCTAATCTTTTTACCATCTTTCTCAAAACTATATTTATTTGCAAATCCATCATATGTAGCTTTCAAATCATATTGCCATGGTCTACCTAACAAAATATGACTAGCATGCATAGACACTACGTCACATAAAATCTCATCCTTATATTTTTCAAGGGTTAAAGAAATTAAGGCTTGCTTAATGACTTTTTAATTCACCACCTTTATTTAACCATTGTAACCTATATGGATGTGGATGTTCAGTGGTTGGCAAATTCACTTTATCTACCATGAGTTGGCTAGCTACATTCATGCAATTATCATGATCAATAATCAAACCACATGCACGATTTTGAGCAACACACTTAGTGAAGAAAATACTAGAACGTTTTACCTCATTTTGGTTGCCATTAGGTTGAGCATAAAGTGCTCGTCAAATCACCAAGGTAGGTTTCTCAGAAAAATTTACCTCTTGCTCATCATTTCGAGCATGTTGGAGATTTCTTGACTCTTGTACCTATGTCATACAAAATCGTCATTAGATTCAAAGTCATTGGAGTCGTAATTAAAACACATACCTCGACGAGCTAGTCTCATTGTGCGAGTATAAGGCTCAACTCGACAGGATTGCTTACTACGCTTATTCGATGCCTTAGTTAATATCTCGAGAGAAGGCGTCGAATACTTTTAATAAACCTTGCCATTTTGGCAAAATGAGATTCTAAGGCATTAAACCTTAAACTTTCTCATTCTTAAAACATTTTAAACCTGTAAAAATACACCAAAAACACAAGGAATTCAAGAATTAGGGTTAGTAAGAACTAAGAAGGACCTCACGACACTCCCTGATTATTTATGCTCAAAATTAAAGATGTCACACAATTTCACTCGTGTTTCACTCAAATCTAAGGCTTTTACCCTTTAACGAACTCACCACTCTTGCCTTTTTTCTCTCATTTAAATTCTCCTCAAAGTCTTTTGCAAACTTGAAAGCATAAAGCAAGAACGACACAAACAACTACCAACACTTAGAACACAATCTGTAGTTATAGACTAATGAACCAAAGAAATAACAAAGTAACGGCGGATCGATTTAACAAAGAATACACACTACGCACTTTAGAATGTCAAACAATAAGAAGGTCAAAAAAACTAAGGTTTCGGGCTAGAAATCATTTACTCGAGGAAAGAAGGGTATTTATGGTATTTCACCAAAATTTTTTTATGCAACTTGAGAATAAAATATGAACAAAAATTAAAAGGAATATAAACAAATTTCAGTTGAGAATTATTCCTTAGAAACTAGGAAAATTACAACACTTGACTTAAAACCCCAATCGGAAAAGGACTGGAACTACTCCTAGCTGGAAATAGGAATTAGTGTAATCCAAGTTGAATAAGGATTTAGGTGAATATTTATTGCAATACACATCTAGATGTGTATAAGATATGCAAGAATATGGAACAAGAAATTCACAAAATTTCTAATGCAAGAAGGACTTGGAAACCCTAATTCGACTAGGATTGGAATTCAACCTCTTTTTCCCCTTTCTATTTTTTTTTTGTAGGCAATTTTTTCTTTTTTGTTTTTTTTGTTTTTTTTTTTTTTTTTTTTTTTTTTGTTTTTGTTTTCTTTTTTGATTTTTTTTTTACAACGTTAGGCACAAATTTCTAGCAACAAAATGTCTCCATAACTTGGCATGAAATAGCCACAAAATTTGAACCACAAGAAATCTCAAACAAAGAAACTTTAAACGGATAGGATTGAACGATTTTATTTTTATTTGCTAAAGATTTTTTGGGAATTTTCTCACAGAGAAATTTGAAGAAAATTATAAGCCCATCTAGATGCAAATTTTGCATACAAGTTCGATGGCAAGAATCAAGAACAAAGCATCAACTAGTGAAACCCTAAAAAAACGATTTAGGATTTTTTTTTTAATCGAATCTTTTTTTTTTTGGGTCAAAAGCACAATAAAAATGAACGATATACGAATAAATTGAATTTTTTTTTTAGATGAACAGTATGATGTTTTTTTTAATAAACTGAGAAATTAGCAAGAAAAGAATTTAAAGATGTATGAAACAAGAAAACAAATGTGTTTAGAAGCCAAATCTCTGATACCATTCTGATGCAAACTCAGCAGATAAACTGATGAGACTCAAAATCGATGCAAAATCTAAGAATCCCTAAACAAATCTGACTTGACGAATTCAAACCCGTTGATTAAGAAATCAAGAATCTGAAGTATCTGTTCTCGACTATATGAGATTTCGACCCATTGTCTAAAACGAAACAAGAACCAATAGTATTCAAGATAGGTAGTCGCAAGAATCAATCTTGCAAAACACCCAAGTCCTTGGAAGACAAGTGGGAGAATTTTATCATAAAGTTTTTTTTTTCCTAAATATTGATGAATGAATAATTAGCTGGGGGTGTTTTAAATGTAACAAGGGGTTGGCCAAACCCTACAAAATAGGCCTAACACTAATAAGAAATAACCATACCAAATCCTTGCAGGTTTAGGATTGGAATACTAGACATAAAATCAGCTAACCTAACATTAAATGATATAGGCTGATACTTTCACCCCAAATAAAACAAAACTCCTATAAAAAAATGCTTAAAAAATAAATCTTAATTTAATTAGAAATGGATGGCCTTCAGAGGGCTTTGGTCCAAATTAGGGTTTTTCTCGATTCTTGGAGCTCTTCAATTCTTGGACTCAAAAACTCTTGGATTTGGACTTTATCTGGCCACTTGTGCTTTACTTTGAAAAATTGGACTTTATGCATTAATGAATTGAGAATAGTCCAATCCAACTTGATTATAACACGTCGAATATGCTCTAATTTGGTGAACTTGAGTCCAAGCTTCTCCAGTTTTCACCTCTTGAACTTGGTACATCTTTAGCCTATCCATACTCGTATCAAAAACACTTGAGTAGATATTGAAAAAAAAAGTCTATCAATCTACGAAGAAATCTTGAGGAATAGCATCTCTCGAACTGAGAAGGATTTGAAAATTTGTCAATTCTTGAAGGTTTGAATACTTGAGGATATGTCGACACTTGATGAGTCCTGAGCACTTGGAAATTGATAGCACTTAAAAACTTGAACACTTGAAAATTTACAGCACTTGAAGACTTTAGCACTTGAGAATTCATCAGCACTTGAACATTTGAGCACTTGAGGAACATGAAGATCTTGTAACACTTCAAGGACTTGACGATCGAAGAATGCGAAGAGCTTCAAGGACTTGGAAGACTTGATGTATGCAACATATCTCTAATGCTCTCCCTTGCAGTCTTCTCTAATTTCCATCCTTTCTCTCCTAGGAAGGGTATTACCTTATTTATGGAAAAAAAAAATAAAAATAAAAAGGACTTCTTTCCCTAATGGATTACTTGGGATTTAGGGCACTCAAAATTATGAGGCCGGCCCGTGTCATGGTCCTATACATCTTAATGGACTCTTAGACTTAACCAATCAACTTTAATAAGTAAATATTAGGTCATGACTTAAATTACATTTAAATTTAATTAACCAAGAAAGAAAATAAATTTAATTTCTTGATTAATGAAATCGATGTGAAAAATTTTGATGTGAACAAAACAATTTAAAGATAATTAACCTGTCTTTTTACTAGACACAAAGCCAAAGTATCCAATACACTCAAACACACATGAACAAATTTTACCCTATAATTGCAATAAACATCTTCTATCTCATTTTCTATCTCACTCCCTATATCACTAACTAATAAACTGTCATGATTTCTTTTAAATATAGTTATGAATTTTAATAGAAAAATTTTGGTTGTTCATTAGATAGTGTAATAGAAATTGTGATAAGTAGTGTGATAGAAAATTCTTTGCCAAAAATAATCCCTCATTTCATTTTAAATTATCGACTGCTTCAAAAATTGAATCAACTATTAAATTATTTTTTCCCCAGCTTTATCTTTAGTGTGATATTTATGGGGTTGGGACATGCTAATAAAACAGAAAAATTTAGTAGTCATTTTCAAAGGTTTTTTTTTTGTATAAAATTGATAAAATTTAATAATTTTCTTAATCCTTATGTAAGAATATAAAGACAGTTAAAATGAATTGAATTTGTTACTTCGAAACTTTAAATAGTGCATTTGTCCTATAAAAATGAACTTGAATGGCTGTTCTTTTAAAACTCTATATTTTGATGACATATACAAAGGAATAGAGGAAAACTTTACTAGATATTCTTTTTCTCTAAAAACAAATATGTTTACTTTTCTTATTTAGTGTTAAGTGCCTAAGTTCAATCTTCAATCTTCAAACTTCAAATATATTAAAATTCTTGAATAGACTAAGATGTATATATCTTGTGCTCCTCATTTACCTACATAGCCACATGCACCCTAAAATTTTGGAATTCTAAATTAAAATTGAACTATGTGGGTAAATAATAACCACAAGATGTATGATGTGGCCATACACTTTGGTATACTCAAGAATTTATCCATTACCCATACAACCAAAACACTATTCTCAACATAAAAGTACAAAAAAACAACGCACGCCAAAAGATTCTAATATACTTTTGCAGACATAATTCTGATGCACCTGAAGCAGCAAAATATGAATTATATTTAAAATAAACTTTTACTATTTAAGTAAATAAAGATAAAACTAATTAGTAATTATATTAATAAGTTATAGAACACCAATAACTTAAAGCAAAAAATAAATTATAAATTAAGCAACATATAATTGTTTAATATGCAACTCAAAAATTTATATTGATGTACTGCTATAAAAAATTAAAAGCAAATATGCATATAATTATTCATTGTTTCAACTTTTTTTTTTTTATTGCGAATATACAATTTTGGTTATCCTTTTCCTAAAAAAATAAAAAGAAAAAAAAATTTATCTTTTATATACTCTCATAGTACTTTAACAATAGAAATACTAATGACAACATATTACTTAAAATGATGATCAGATTTGGCACAATATGCATAAAAAAAGACTATTCAGCCATCATTTATAATTCATTTTCTCTTTTTTCTTATTTTGTTTCAATAATAATACATTTATTTTTTTTACAGACCAAGTATACTTTTCTACATGAGCATCAAAACTTACCAATGGTTCAAGTTGAAATCCAACATGCATCAAATATTGTACATGAAATTGAGGGAATTATACTTTTAGCTTATGACTCATGATTGTATTCATAATTTCTCTTATTTCTTATATATATCTCTTACTTCCTCTATCATGTGTAACTTTATTAGTTCTTATATTTTATTTGAATCTTATAGTCATTGATACTACTTTGTATAAGTAACCAATTAACAAAAATTAATTACATTATAAATGTAATCCGATTAAATATTTACTTCAAACTCTAATTTTTGAATAATGACAATCATGATTGACAAATAATGCATATCTTACTTAAAAAAAGAACTTTTAGTCATCAATAAGTTTCAATTTACTTTTTTTATTTGGTTTTAGTAATAATCTATTAGTATTTTTTACAAAAATATCTTTATATATTTGTAGTTTCTTGGACAACAAAGTACAATTTAAGTGATAAGATGCTTCCCTTATAACCAATGTAAGATGCTGATGTAACCAATGGTTCAAGATAAAATCCAACATGCAACAGGTGTTGTGCAACAAGTTGACAAGGGAATTACAGTTTCACCTTCATGTAATTGTGAAGGTAGTAATAATTTCTCTTATTTCATAAAAATATTTTTCACCCTATTCATCATGTAAAATTGAATTAGTTCTTATTTTTTGTTTACATTTTATTTTATTCTTGAAGTTATTGATTCTAATTTGCATAGTTCTCCAATTAGTGAAAATTTACAAAATATTATGGAAGAGGATACTGAACAGAATGTGGTCCCTACAACACCTCCATCTATGTTCCTACCACATTGTAAGGACAATAACATAAGTTAATTAATCACAGCTCTAAACATGAATAACATTTTATTTTATTAATTAATTCAATTTTTTTTTATAAAAATATATAATTTTTATTGCAACATTGGCTAATCAAAACTTTGTCATCCAAATACGTGTGAATTTGTGTTGGGACAAGCTACCACCAGAATTAGGCAGGATCAGTTACAAGCCAATGATGCATCAGTTCAAGAAAATGGAGCCACTACATTACAACAAGATCATGCTTAAGCGCCACAAAATAGTATGTTAAAGTTTCCATCTTATAATCAATGCCACTCAATGTGCAACATTTAACTATGTTACAAAATATTATGTATCTCTATTTTCATGTAAACTTTGTTCTTATATTTTCTATTTTTATACTTAAAGTTCTTTGTTTGTATATTTTTTTTTACTTTACCAAGTTTTCAAATTTTGATTTTAATGCTATTTTTTAATTGACGAAAAAATGTGCTATGTGAGTGAAAATATCTATAAAAATTAATTATATCATTATTTTAGAACCACCACCACTAGCAAACCTGCTAGCTACTAGATTCTAATTAACTGTGATACCATTTTAAAACATATAAAATGTTAATTGATATTTGTCAAAGTTGTGCAAAAATAATGATAATAATGAGAGAAAGTATAATAATGTCAACTTTAGCTTATAAAATAATACTACCAACATGCTTTAAGTTCAATAATCACTTTTTATAAAATGCTACAATTAACTAAAATAAATACAAAAATGTATACATTTTATAAAAAAACATATAAAAAACTGAAATCTTGGTTCAACTTATTTAGTACGATTATAAGAATAATACCAATTATTAGGCGTGACTAAAATTTGTTATTCAGTTGTATATGTAAATAAGTTATACAAATTAATAGAACAATTTCAAGCATCTAACATGTCAAAAATAAGAATAATGATAAGAAAAACTCACACAAATGAATAAATAAAATTAAAAATGATACACAATTTTTACTTCTTTATACTATATAAATAAAAACAAAATAGTGTAAAATGAATTGTTAATGTCAACACTAGTAGGTATCATGAAAACTAACTATTACTTATATTGTCTACATAAATAAAAATAAATTTAATAATATCTAGAACATTATATGTCATTAAAGCTATACGTGTAATGTTAGATATAAATTTTGTACAAATAATAGCCATTGAACCATTCTAAATTCTTTAATATTTATTTACATGTATAATTATGTATAAAAAATATAATACACTAATAATTATCAAGATTATACCTTAGAAACACATTAATAAAGAGTGAATAATTTGATTTCTAATTAATTAATGTTAAACAAAATATAACCCATATATTAATTCATAGTCTCTCATACATCTCAAATTTGATATCAATTAAATGTTATTTCTTGTGAAGTAACAATTTTTTTACAATATTTTGTAACAAAAATTACTAAATTTAAAATACCAAAATCATCATTAACTGTAGATATTATCAATTTAATAATCGATGTTAGAAGTTACATTCTTTTTTCTTTTTGTACTATATTTGGTTAATATATTTAATTAGTTTTCATGCAATTCACATTTTTTCTAATGTATGATTTGGACATTTGAATCGATTATATCACTAAGTTACCAAATTAGAAAATTATGATTTAATAAAATTTCATTATATGATATATTGTTATTGTGCATATTATCAGATTCAACAATTCTCAATCATCGAGCTAGATGATGGCATAGAATACAAAAATTAGTGCTTGGTCCAACAGCATTGTCACTATTGTGGTACTCTTATGTGGTTAGAAGAACGGGTATAAAGTAGATTAATAACGAATCCAAAATTTCAATTGCATTGTCAAGGAAGAAAAGTTAGTTTACCACTTTTACCACCTACACCTGATTTCTTGGATGCTAAAAAAGATCACAATTCAAAGAATTAATTAGAGCATACAACGCTATGTTACGATTTACTTCAATGGGTGAAAAAGTTGACCGTACTGTCAAAAATACTAGAGTGCCATGTCCATTTTGCATAAGTGGTGTGAATTACCATAAAATAGGTTCCCAATTTTTAGAACCTAGTCAGATAGCCAAGTATGTTCAACTCTACACACACGATGCTATCCATGAAGTGCAAAATTGCATAAGACCTATTACCAGAACTGCTAGTAATGCTACGGGATTAAGTACATGTACTTGCTTAATACTAGAAGGGTTGTCCTTATATTAGATGCCATTAATCCCTATGTAAAGATTTTCTACCGTGTTAAAACAATTTTTCAAAACAATACTGTGGGCTTGCATGTTAGAATAATACATGCAAGAGGAGAAAGACAATATATTCAACCTACTACAAATGAAGTTATTGCATTAGTTGTTGGGGATGAATCAAGAAGTGTAACACATTATCATATTATTTTATGTACATCCAGTGGTATGCTAAAATGCATATATGAAACACATCCTTTGTATATGCTAATATCATTTGTTGTTCCCTTTTGGCACATATAGGTGGCATGTTGTGATTCCATTTCCTAATTTAGCTAAGAGTAGAATGTGTTTCAATGTAGGGGTTTTATGTTTATGGATTGCAATTTCAGAAAGATGAATAA
This sequence comes from Cinchona pubescens, assembly GCA_025175665.1. Lineage (NCBI taxonomy): Eukaryota > Viridiplantae > Streptophyta > Magnoliopsida > Gentianales > Rubiaceae > Cinchona > Cinchona pubescens. Next base: position 649,366 of record JANKKI010000146.1, on the reverse strand, counting down.
CGTACGTTTTTACTTATTTGTCGTTTTATTCCAATAATTTGTCGTAGACAATTACACTTCTATAGAGAAAAATAGATTGAATTTCTTCAAACCACTCATCAGAGTCATATTAGATCTGAGTTATATCAAGGCATACAAGATGTTGTGGTCTTTGGAGATGTTGATGCATCAGCTGTGAGGGGAAGGATTGTACTTCCTTCATCTTTATAGGAGGTTCAAGTCATATGATGCAACATTATCAAGATGCAGTTGGTACTCCAGATCTTTTCATTACTTTTACGTGCACTTCTAACTGGGATGAGATAAAGGAAGATCTTAAGTTAATAGAAGGTTAACACGCACAAGATAGACCAGACATTGTGGCAAGAATATTCCATATGAGATTGAAACACATGATGAATGACCTAAAGGATAAAAAAAAATTTGGCATTGTCATGGAAAGTACTTTTTCATACTCTTTTTAATGCACAATTCAATATATCATTTTGTTTACAAAAAACATATAACTTTGCATCTTTTATGAAGATTAAATGATGTGACATTATTTGTAGAGAATCATGTGATTGAATTTTAGAAATGAGGATTGCCTCATTCCCATCAAGAACTTTGACTTTAGCTCAACATGATAAGCCAATTACTCCTGATAATGTAGATGATATCACATGTGCTAATTTACCTGACAAAAATATTGACCCAATGGCTTTTCAAGTGATTACTAAGTACATGTTACATAGACCATATGGCACTAGATATCCAAATGCACTGTGCATGGTAGACTGAAAGTGTTCAAAACATTATCCTAAAAAATTCTGCAATGAGACAACAAATGGTTTTATATTATACAGGAGAATGGATAATGGAGTCACGATCACTATAAACATGTTTGTCTTCATAAATATAATATTGCTCCATTGTTCCTTATAACAGATTTTCAAAGCTTTTTTGAAGCACATATCAATGTTGAATAGGTATAATCACACTAAAAGAATCTACCAAGTATTTATTTAAGTACATGACTAAAGGTCCAGATCGGGCTCCTATTTTGATTGATGATAATGTTCAATGGTATGATGATAATGGGGGCAACTCCTCTATAAACACGTTGATGAGATCAAAATTCAATATTTAGATTGTCAGTAAGTTTTCTCAGTTGAAGCATGTTAGAGAATATTTGAATTTGAAATCCAGTATCATTATTGTTCAATTGAGCGATTACAATATCGTCTTCCAAATGAACAAGTCTAGATTCTTCACTGATGATGATCATTTCTATGATATTCAATGTTAACCTAGTGGTTCAAAACTAACAAGATTGATGAATATGCTTAAAAGTTGACTTACATTGAATTTCCAACCAAGTTGACGCGGAATGCTACATTGAAACAATAGGCTCCAAGACAAAAGCAAAAACGTATTGGAAGGCTACCTTTTGCACATCCGGATTCTAGTGAGCTTTATTATCTACGTATGTTGTTGCATAAGGGGTGTGGATCAAAAAAATTTGAAAATTGAGGACAGTAAGTGTTGTTCTGCATTTAACATTTAAGTCAGCGTGTATGGCACTTGGGCTTCTTAATAATGATAATTAGTGGAATGAAGGATTAACAAAATCATCTATTTAGGTATCTAGTTTCAAATCTTCGTAATATGTATTGTACCATGTTAATGTTTCTAGAAATAACAAATCCTATTGACTTATGTGAATGTTATTGGAGGAGTCTAACAGATGATTTGTAATATCATACAAGGGTACAAGCAAGGGATAATACTCTTCTCCTCAAAGATAAGGATTTGAAAAATATGGGATTAGTCGAAATAGAGTGCATCTTGAACAAAAATGGATGATTTCTTAAAGAATCTCCACCTATGCCACAATATTTGTTTCTAGCAGTGGACAAGGTTGCAAATTATCTGATAAGAGAAGGACTTGCATATAACTGCAAGTCAGAGTTGGAGCTTTTTAATTATTTATATTTTGGGCTCAATCATGATCAAATAAATGTTTTACAATACTATAATGTATGCCTCCACCTCAAACATGTGGATTGCTCTTTGTGTATCATAGTGGTAGAATAGGAAACACATACTTATTGGAAGACCTTGATTGCAAAATTTTGGTCACAGAGAAAATTGTGCTCTGTATTGCACCTTTTGGAATTGTTGCTTTCTATTACCAGTAGGTAAAATTGCACATTTTCGTTTTTAAAATTCAATGAATTTGGATGAAATCTCAAGTTGTTCAATTACCCAACAATCTGATTTAGCAAAGTTAATTCAAGAAGCATCATTAATAATATGGAATGATGCACCAATGATGCATAGGCATGGTTTTGAAGTGGTTGACAAAAATTTTAGGGATATATTAAAGAGATCAAATCCTATCTCAAATAATTCTATTTTTGGAAGTAAACTATTTGTACATGGTGATGATTTTAAACAAACTTTACCAGTTGTAATGAAAGGTAGACGTCAAGCTACCATATCAACTACTTTACAAGAATAAGACATTTAGAGACATTGTAAAGTCTTAAACTTGAGCATAAACATGGGTATCTATGGTCTTGGTGAATCAACTGTTATTGGAGAAGATAGGTAAGAGCTCTTGTTGAATGGGGATTGCATCTTGGAGATAGATTAAAGAATTTAAATATCAGGTGTTTCATGCAATGAATAAGAGTTATCCAATTGGATATGAAAACCTGAATAGTATTTAATAAAAAAATGGCAGGGCTGTTCATTAACTGATTAATGATATTTATCCACATTTAGATTATCGATATAAAAATATTTTCTATTTGCAAGACTGGAAAATTTCAGCACTTACAATTATGAATGTTGATAGTTTAAATCAATTCACGCTCTCATTGCCTCCTAGTGAACCACATGAATATATGAGTGCAGATACTTTATGTCTTCTTCAAGGAAATGACATTGATCTAAATCTAAATCATCCTAAATATTTGGACTCATTGAAAATTTCAAGATTGCCAAATCGTTGTTTGCAACTCAAAGAAGGAGAACCAATAATCTTTCTTTGCAGTTTGAATCAATTGAAAGGAATTTGTAATGGAACACATTTGATAGTACATAAAATGGGAGACAAAGTTATTGAAGAACAAGTAAATTTTGGTTTAAATACCCGAGATAATCGTTTGAGTCAAAAGTTTTATTGACACATTCTATAACCAATACTTATTATCCTACTAGGAGAAGGCAATTTCCAGTGACATTTGTGTTCGCAATGAAAATTAACAAAAGTCAGGGCCAAATGCTTAAAAATATGTCAACTAGATGTTGCAATTTCATGTGTTACAACGCCTTCTGGTTTAAAGATCTTTGATTATAAACAAAGAGGGAGATTTGAGATTATAAAGGAATTTCAACTTGTATATCATGAAATTTTTTATGTAATGCCAGGACAAATTTGTTTTTTATGAACGTTTAAATTATCCAATATTATTTGGAAACTAAATTTAAAATTTTATGCAACATTTGATTTTTTTTTTTTTTATAATTTTTTCCCTTTTGCAGTTTCATTATTAGATATAGATGTTCTATTATTTGATGTGATATAATCTAAGAAATTGTATAATCTTAATATGTATGATTTTATGTTACAATGCCTTTTTATTGTAAATGAAAAGGGAGATTTATGAGATTCAAATACAATTGACGTTGTTTATTGAAAATGTTTAATGTAAAGCCTTGGTATATTTGCTATTATTAATTTTAAATTATGCCATACTGATTGGATATTAATTTTTCACTTATGCAATTTCATTATTAGATATAACTAAAAAAATTTAACAATCTCAATAAGTAATTTTTGAGAAATAAAAAAAAAAATTTGCTATCTCGATAATTACAGATGGAGCAATTGTATACTATGTGCTTTTGCTTTGTCTAAATCCTACAAGATTGAAATGGAATATCAAGACCCGACTAATTCGACTCATTTAAAAGAAAAAACTCATTCCCAGTGAGAATGTTGTCATCAACGTATAAAAAGGAAGATCCATTAGAGCCAGAGACAGAGCAAGGCGATTCGGTGCAACCAGTCTTTGATCAAGGGGTGAGACCCTTACCGAAAGACACTGGCTACCTTCTTACTGACAGCACATCTACGTGTATGAAACTAAAATTTCAAGCAAAAGAGCACTAAAGTTTATATTTCTTGTTCATGAAATGGTAAGTCCATTGTTTTTTTTTTTTTTTTTTGTTATATTTTACTTAAACATAGTATATCATGATTTATTACAATGAATTTTCTGCAACTCTTTTACATATTTTTTCTTTTATTAACAAGATTTTGCAATTCAATGCTTCGTATGTAAAGAAAAGATCAGTTACTATAGCGAATAATTAGTAGAAGGAAAAGTATATAGCTTCAAAGGAGTTTAAGTTCAACCAATTGATGAGAAATTCAAAATTATGGACTATCAATATCAGTTACATCTTACGAACAATATGGAAATAATAGAAGTTGGTGAGTTGTGCGATCGTATTCCACTTTACAAGTCTTTCATAACAGTTTTATCACATATTGGTCGATACCTTCATCAAGACATGCATCTTATTGATATTTTCTTATCCAATATCACTATTATTTACTTCATTTAGTTACCTTTTCAGTCATATATTTTATTTAAATTTGTAGATGTTATTGGTTTGGTAGTAACTATTGCTGGTAGATAGTACTCCTACTTTTAATACTAATACTTAAAAAAGAGATGTTGTATTACTTGACAAAAGGTACTAAGGATGTGATTATTTTTAAATTTATAATATATACCATTTTTTATAATCGAATTTTTTTATTTTTAATTCTGACAAACAACATGACATTAGTACGTTTCACTTTTTCTCTTAATTTGCCACCAATGTGAGAAGAGACAGTTAATTGAAAATCTAAATTCTAATATTATCTTACATATATTAGGATTGATAGTCAAAGAATTTAAAGGTATTCCTATAAACAACAAATATTCATTTTTTTCTTTATCACTAACACTAAAATATAATATATTTTGTAAACAAGGACCATATTTATTTAGCTGCAAGTGAAGTACATTCTATATCAATCATGCAATTGAAGAAACATTTTCAATTGAAAAATGTATGCCCTCTCATATTTTGCACCACATTTGTGCTTAATTTCTATTTTTTTTAGATTGTATTGTTTGCAATCTTGTGTTCCTATAGGTTTAACTCCAATTTTTATGCAAAAAAAAAAAAGTATTGCATGGACATGCACAAATGGACTTTCAACTTTCCAGTTATTATTAGTGTCTACTGCAAGAAGCATAAAGATCAGCCAAATTGCTCTTTTTCCAAATGTTGTATTAAATATCTTTAATATTTCGTTAACTAGAATTGATAAATTTAATAACTTATTTTACTGATAAATTTAATAAATAGGTGTCATATTTCTGTTTTGTTGCATGCGTGCACCAAATCGATATCGATAACCTTTGTTATTCTATGTGCAATATATGTTTGAAAAAAATATATACTTGCAAAGGAGAGTTGAAATATCGTTATTATTGTCAAATAGTTCTTAGACTACTCAAAGGTAATATTTTATTTTATTTAAATTTAAACAATAATATTATGCTAATAATTTCCGTACTCATGTTGAAATTGGGAATGATGATTATTAAATATAGTACTAGGATGAAAGATATCATTCTATATGGTATTATTGGCGGAATGCATTCTACAATACCCACAAATGAACTAAAGAAATTAATATTGCAGGTAGGCTTCTTAATGTTTACATTATATTTGTTAAAATAATTTATCATTTATATGTAAATTTCTCATATACTACTATTAATGATATGAAAATACTTATTTGTGTTCAATCTATATCTTATGCAATCTATGATATCACATTGATGTAAACAAGACTTCATAAGATTTAATCCTGACTACAAGATTTACAGATGAGGCTAAAAATCACATCTACGAAGTATTTTCCTTCATGATATAGCTAGGAAAATGGAGTTCATCTCCTTCAAAATATTGTACAAACATTAGCAGGAAGACTATTTACTTTTGTTATTCCAGTGTCGGAGACCATCTGTAGCATCTTTGCCTTTAAGGTTGATTGGGAAGAGAAGTACATGTGCGTTCAAAAGTATCCAAGCAATAAAATTAAATAGGTAAGTTAGTGCGGTACATAAATCTCATATATTCTATAGTCCTATATTTGTTCCTTATCATTAGTTCTCGTTTATCTTTTGCCGGACTGAAATTGGAAGATTTTAACTATATATTTGAGAATTATTTTTCTTTAATATTTTTTTTTTAGTTTATGGTATTATAGAACTGAATAATATTGTTATTACCTTTTATTAATCATTGTTTGGTTTAACTAAAGCATTTATACTATCTGCAATTTAGACACTTAAATTTCACAATTTTTTTGTGTGGGTTTTTAGGCTAATAAATATAATAAAGTCAAACCTAAATCTTCTCTCCAATTCTCTTTCTTGTCAAACAAAACATGAATTACACTTATTACAGCTCTCCCACAAATTTGTGTCTCACGCTCTCTCTCCTCCTTCTTATCTAATTCTTTCGGTTATTGTTTGTTTATCTTCACATTTCATCTCTCTTTTCAAAATTAAGACCACCAATTTCCCAAATCTATTGCCCTTAATTTCACTATCTCTTTTATCACTCAGTTTCAAAACTCAAACCACGGAATTATTATTTCTCCTATGTTTTTGCCCCTCTCTCAATCTTCCAAATAATCCTTCCTTCTAAATCTACATCCACACTCCCGTTCTCTGTCCTCTATGACCGTTGTGCTGGCGGTGGCTGCTTTAGTGGCGAAGATGCAAGGATGCCTCAAAAACCATCAATCATTTTTCTGTTCTATCTATCATTAGAAACCTTCATGACACACTGCCGCCTATCAATCTATGAGTGTTTTCTACTCCAATGATTAAGGTATTTTTTTTCCCTTGGTTTTAAAGGATTGAAACCTCTCTAAGAATTGTAATTTATATTTGTTGAAATGCGTTTTTTTTTCCCAAGTTACCAAATGCATGTTATCTTTATAGGATCTTTGGGCTTAATTTGAGAAGAATTCAATCAATTCCGTTGTTTATACTTTTATTCATGCTCTTAACCTTTCAAGAAATATTTTTTTCTAAAAAAAAATCCTTGTAGAGGTATATGATAGGATTTAAAATTCCAAAATAAAATTATCCCCCACAAGAACAAATAAATTGAAAATAGAAGCCGGCTGCACAACGGAAGAATAGCAGCACTAACACCGCACAAAAGAGAAAAGGGTTGAAGCAGCAAAATAAATTTTTATTTATCAAGTCTCGCACAAAACAAGACAACACTCAAACAGTTTGCTTATTTCCTTGAACTCACGGGTCAAGCCTTTGAAAGGCAACAATCAATTTTTAATTATTATGCTTCACAATCAAACAAACGTTCACAAGTCCTGTATTTATATGATTAGACTTGCGGACAAAAATAGGAGTATGAAAAACTTAAACTTTTTGGATTTTGGCCTATAATAATAATGAACAAGACTAAAATAAATGAGCCTATTTTTATTAGTGCTTGGTTTGATTCGTAGATAGATGACTTGAAATTTCAAATTGCTTAGTGTAAGGCCCCTATACATGGCCTTTTTCTTATTAGTCTACTAATTTGTTTGTTGATTACTGTGTATAATGGAGTTTCTAGCATATCCATACATTTTGATAATATGTTTTAGCTTTGTTTTTCTTTAAGATTAAAAAGTTGTTAATTTTGGTGTCTCAATTTGTTGGGCATTTAAATGTAAAAATGGCTTCTAATACCTTTTGTGCAGTACATTCATTCATGTAATTGATTTGTTTCTATAAATAATGTTGGTTCACATGGTTTTCTCATATCCCCAGCTAATTTCATGGATTATTTTTGTTTTTCGTTTAGTTGTATAGTTATTGACAACTGAAATGTTCTTTTCACTGGCTTACCATTTGAGTTGGTTTATTTGACTTAGGGTGTGTTTGATAAAATTGAAATTTAAAATCCAAATACTAAAAATTAAGTGGTGAAGTCTTAATTGCTGATTTATAAAGTTGTATCTCTTTGATAATCAGCTGAATTTGAACACTGAATTTAAATATTTTACCGTATATATATTATATATAATTCAGTGATATTATTACATTTTATTTTTATAGTAGGTTAATTTTTTAAATCTTTTGTTTATCTTTAATATAAATAAATAGTTTATTAATATAGAGTATGTTTGTGAGAGAGATGGGTGTGTGTGGGAGAAAGAGATACTATGTGCAAGTGTGTGTATGTGAGAGATAATGAATATAATATGTGCAAGTGTCTGTTTACGTGTGGGTGAGGAATTTAGTGTGTACAAATGTGTGTTTACGTATTAGAGAAAAGAAATATAATGTGTGCAAATGTGTGATTTTTTGTGTTAGAAAAGGAATATAATTTGTGCAAGAGTTTGCTGTGTGTGAGAGAGAAGGCAGTATGTTCAACTACGTGTTTATATGTAAAAAAGAAGAAATACAAATACAAGTGTGTGTTTATGTGTGAGAGATAATGAATATAATGTGTGCACCGTGTGTGTTTATTGTGAGAGAAGGAATATAGTGTCTATAAGTGTGTTTATGTGAGAGAGAATGAATACAGCGTGTGCAAGTATGTGTTTATGTGTGAGAGAGAATGAATACAATGTGTACAAGTATGTGTTATATGTGTGAGAGAGAATGAATATAGTGTGTGCAAGTATGTGTTTATGTGTGAGAGAGAATGAATGTAATGTGTGTAAGTTTGCGTTATGAGTACATTTATATATATAAAAGAGTGTGTGAATGTGAAATAAAATAAAATAGAGTGAGTTCGCTATACTAGTAAAAACTTCAAAAAATTAAGTGATAAATTTTTCAGTTAAATTTTTATATAGAAATTAAGTGGATTTAATGTATTCAGAGATAGAAAAATTTGTTATCTTATACACTTAATAAGTATAAGCACTTAATAAATTAAGTTTAACTACTTAATAGGGTTATCAAACACCCCCTTAGTCTTATGAATTTTTACAATATTTATTACTTTTTAATTGTTGGATTTTTTTATTATTTTAATAGTTGAACAATGTTTTGCTTTTTGTGTTTGTTAGAATTGCAGTTCAATGTTAAAGTCGCAAAAGAGGTTATCCTTGAGGGCATTGTTCGTATATTCTCTTTTAGGACAAGTTGAATGAATGGCTAAATTCTTATTTGCTGTTTAGGAATTTGTTAAAAGTTAGTAAAACATTGTTTTGTCTCTTATACACATCTAGTCTTTATAAGAGACTTTACTTCTTTTAGACGTATTATGCAAGACTGAATCTCTTGCTAAATAAAGCACTGTAGATGACTATACTAGCAGTACAAAGGTTTATCTTAATTGTAGGTTGAAGAAATTCCAGTCCCATGAGGTAGTCAAGAGCATGTGGCGTTATGTGGCAAGGACAATGCAAAGAAAGTATATGGTGTGTAATATCAAGTTAAACACTCTCGGTTATTAGATTTAGATTAAGAACGAGTACTTCACTTCTTGTTTCAAAGTCCCTTTTCTTAATATTCCCCATTCTACTAATTTACCATAGTCATATAGATTATTAGACTAATATTCTTATAGATAATTAGTCCATGTTTTTTATTAGAAGTTAATGTATTTCTACAAAATTAATTCTCTCTTTTTGGTCTATAATTATCAAGGAGCCGTTACTTACTATCTAATAAACATAGGAAATATTTTCAACATTACTAAGTATATAAATAAGAATTATGTATCTAATTTTAAATTATTTTATAATTTATATTAAAATTAAAAATGTTTGCTACAAATTATATCATTCCGTTCAACGGAGGGGTCATGTCTAGTTATTTATATTGTAGAATCTTTTAGAGGAGATATATTATGTATTGTTTAGGTATACGAAAATGGGAGTCATGTCTAGTTATTTATATTGTGGAATCTTTTAGAGGAGATATATTATGTATTATTTAGGTTTACGAAAATGGGAGTATATAATGTATCGTTCAGGTTCTAGTTATATATAGGTTCATGGTAAAGTGTAATTAATCCAAATCTTATATAAATTGCCTGTGTAGCCCACAAGTAGACTCATATATATTGTTTTGATCTATCTATCATCCAGTCCATGTAAGTGTGATATGAATTAAAAGGAGTCTTAAGTCTTATTGATAATTTTACTTAATATTGAAAATGAATTGAATAAAAGTTTTTTAAATTTAACGTGTTTAATAAAAGATTTTTTAACGCTTAATGTGTAAGTATTGCTTAATTTGTATTCAGAATTTGAAATAAAAACCTTTTATTTAATTTCCTAAATTATTAAATACACGAGTATACACACTCTTTCACATATACTTTCTCTGCCACATGCGCGCACGCGCATGCACACATACTCATACACTATTTGTACATCACATCACACACTCTCTCACATAGTCTTTCTTATGCACACTCTTTCACACATACTTTCTGTCACACACACACTTTCTGTTACACAAGCACACTATCATATATAGACAGCCCTTTCTCATACACACACTTTCTCTCAATCTCTCACACACATAAATACATTCTTTCACACAGTCTCTCTCAGGTGCATTTTTCAACTTGCACATCTCTTTCAAACACAAACATTACTTTTTATTTCTCTCACTCTCACACATTAATGCATACGTGTGACTCTCACATGCTCTCACGCACCTATGCTCTTACCATACACATACACACATTTCTTTCACGTACATTGTTTACATACACACTTTTTCACATATTTACGATGCTTCTTTCTCACATACATATACATTCACACACATTCTCTCTTACAAACACACAAATAATTTCTCTCACATATGCATGCTTCTCTCTTATACACATACATATTATATCTCACACACATTTACCCTATCTCTCAAATTTTCATTTTTTCTTTCATGCACTTATGATTTAACTCACTCACACAGATAAAGGCAAATTACTTAAAATAAATCTAACATATTTGCGAACTGAGTTTTGATTCAATGCCTCAATTCACTTTATTATCAAACAAGTAGAATTTTATAACCAATTCATAACTTAATACTTTTTGCACTTAAATTTCAAAATTCAAAACTAAATTAAAAAATCAGACTTCATATTTATAAAAGAGGCTTTATCATCACAACTTTTAAATTTAAACTTGGAACTTGGAATATGTGAAGCAAATCTTTTACTATGTTTTTAAAAACCTTTTTAGAGTGATACGGATCTAATACTTTGAGTAGAATTATCATTATTTTATCCAAAAAGAAAACTGATGGAGCCAGCTACTACAGTGGCCTTCTTTTGAAAGGTTCTGCGTGATTCTTCAGCAATCAATTTACCAAGGTCCTCCAGAGTTCTCAACAAAGATAACATAAAGGAAATTTTACTAATTAGCTAAGCGTAGCCAGAATTAGATGTCAGTGGGGCAAATTTATATATAACTTTAGATTCCTATTATTATGGTTTAAGGTTTATACTGTATGCGAATTCAAAACACAGCAGTATGGTATTCTAGTAAGACCATATATTTTTTCTAACTTTTATATTTTATAACTACTTGTGTAAATATAACTATATGCAAGTATTGTAATCACAAAAGAATCAATATCACACTTTTAATACAAAAATAAAGATAACCAAAACATCAAAATATATTAGTAGCAAATAACTCATTCTTATTTTTACAAAATTCGTACATATCATCTTTATAAAATTATTCCCTATATGTTCTCATATTCTGAAATTAACTTTTCTTTGCATTTAGTTAAATATAAGTGATTATGTTAGGTGAAAATAACAAACTAATAAAAATTTTAATAAAAAAGCAAATTTTCTTATTTAAAAAATTAACAATAACTTTTAAATGCAACAAAAAGTAAAAATCATTACATTATAACAATAACAAACAAATATATTATTTATTTATGATTTATAGTAAATTAGTTATTTAACTAAGTATGACAAAATTATATAGTTAAAATCATAAAACGAAACAATAATATAATTTTGCAGTTTGAAAAAAATTAATAATGCTCACTTAATTTTTATGGAGAAAAATGTGTGCCTATTTGTTGAATTTGGTTGACTTCTTTTCTTTCCAAATGTGACTTTTTGGCTTTTTTTTTTTAGATGTGTCAAAAACTTTTTTAGTTGCTTGTTCTAAGAGACCAAAATGGAATTACATTGGTAAAAATCTTATACAATATTTTAAAATTAATTGAAGCCCATTATGGGCTTCAAAATGATTTTAAAATATTGTAGTGGTATAATGAGATTATAGTTACATACTCTGTATAATATGTAGAATTGGCCCAAATAAGTTGTACAATATTAAAAACTAAAAATAGATTTGTAAAATTTCAAAATTTTGTGATGAAAAAATTAAAGTAAAACTTATTTTTAGTCAAATTTCACATTACATATAACACAAGTTGCCCCCACTGCCCCCTCACTCCCTCTGCCCCCGATTATCTGACCAATAAGAGTTCCTTGACTGCACTTGTAAAGTTTGTACCTTTGGGTATGTCTCTAATTTATACCTCTTAATTTTTTATTTGTTGCATTGTACTTTAAACTTTTTTAATTATTTTGTATCCTAATATTTTCTTTTCGTATCAATTCTTGTCCAATCATTAAAATATTCAGTCATTTTAGTAGCTTGCATTAACGATTGGACAGAAGTGACACGAAGAAAAGAAAATATATGGAGTTCAAAGTGGTAAAAACAAAAGTTCAGGGTGCAATGCAAAAATTTATGACAAGTCAAGTATAATTTTGAATTTGTATTCTACTCTTCTTCTTTTTTTTTTTTTTTTTTTTTTCATTGATCGTCAATTCCACATATAATAATAAAAACAATATTGTAAGTATAAATTAAACATTTTATCTTATTCAAGAGATTTAAACAACACATGCAACCAACGTATATAAAATTGAACTTCATTTTCAAGATTATTCATGTGCATAAATACCTCACCAAATTTTCATTTTTTCATATTTCTAACTATCAAATTCAACTAAAGTAATTCTTATTTCTTTGAATGTATCTCCAGCGAAAGATACCCAAACTCCTCCTTGTCAATTCCACTTAATCTCCAGATTGGTCCGCAATTTTTTCTTTTGGTTAATTTCTTTTTACATTGCCATTTGCCATCAGGTGATGACAAGGAATCGGGAGGGGCAGGGCCAAGTGAGTTCAACTCAAGTAGTTTTCAATACTCGAGGGGTGAGGCGGTCTAGGGTCGTGCACCCAGAAGGGCCAGGTCAGGTCAAAATGGAAAATATTAGGCCTAGGATTGGCCCTGTACCAAGCCCACTATTGGATGTCCTGGGCTAGCCCACAAGCGAGTCCACGAGCTAGCTCATTTGTGATTAATTGAAATAGACCAAATTATTAATTATTTTATTTTAAATTAACATTTAATAGTCTAAATTATTACTTATTATTCAAAAATAATACTTTGTAGTCTAAGTTGTTTTTATTAATTAGTACTTCATTTTTCATTATAAGTTTGTAACTAGAAGAAACAAGTTAGTAATTAATAGATCATGTTATTACTTAATATTCTAAGTTATTGTTATTGCTTATTATTTGAAGTTACTAATTAGTACTTTATTTTTCATTACTTATTAGTGCAAGTGATTATATCTTATTTCAAGTTATTAGTTATTTGACCAAGTAATTCTTAATTTATTTCTAGTAGGATAATACTTATTAGTACAAGATATTACTTAAAAGTTATTACTTATTATTCAATTTAGTACTTGTTAATTCAAATTATTACTTCTTAGTATAAGAGAAAAAGTGCATAAATGTAAAACTTATTACTAATAGTCCAATTTATTGCTTGTACTATAAATTATTATTTATGAGCCCACTTCATTTTTTATTACTTCCAAGAGGAAAAATACATCTATGTTATTAGGAAAAAAAAGAGTTATTTACAATGTTAAAAAATTAAAAAATACGGACTAATCAGCAGGTTGACTGGCTAACCCGTTGACTGGTGATCTAAGTCAAACTTGCCACGGGTTGGGCCACTACGAACCACAAGTTTGTAAAACCACTATGACACGGAGCGTATCTAGACTAGCGTGCTATAGTATCATACGGTTAAAATCACAGGTCGGACGGGTCAGTGGCAAGGTCGGCCTCAGTGCCATCTGTAATTTTGAGCTTTTCTTTCGACCAATTTGCACCCTGATTATTTTTTTTTTCCTTTTGATCAGTTTGGTCAAACCATTAACGGAAGTCAATAAATTTTCCAGTCATTAGTTGATAATTAGAATATGAAAAGAGTTGACTAATTGAAACGTGAAAATCATCCATAATCTTAGATATTTGGGTGAGGAGAAATAAGGAAGCCTGACTACAATATTGGTAGGAATGACTGTGTTGGATGCATGACATCCAAATTCATTTTACTTCCAACCAAAACAAGAACAAAAACAAAATACTTCAAAGAATTCATAATAAGATGGCCAATTGGCCATTCCAAGAATGTCTTCCAGTATTACAATACAAGACTATTGGTTTTGAATATTTATATATATATTAATTGTGTAATATATATTATCATAATTAATTGGCACAATATAAAGTGATCTAATATGGTTTAAGATAAATGGGTCTAAGTCATCTAATTAGTATGAATTTTTATGTGTAGATACCCTAAAATCTTATTTCCTATTTTTATGATAGGCAAAACGTTAGGGAATAAGGAAAATATCTCTATATATAGGTTATGGTCCCGAATTCTACGTATATTACTTTTCTTGAAATCCCATCATCAGAAAAATAAGAACCCTATTCTCTAAAATACATACATAGTAATTTAGAAGATCAAGAACCACAATATTCAAGAATCAAATCCATAATCTAAAGAATCACATCCGGATATTCAAGAATCACATCAATTCTTATGGATTCAGGTACATTTCCACATCTAGTATTTAATTTATATTCTTGATGATTAAACATAAAGGATCCGGGTTATGATAACGTTGGTTGTCATTATATTAAAATTAATTTGGTATTCCAACAAATGGTATCAGAGCATCTTCATGTTGAATCATTGAGAAATCAATTTTTTTTATTTGATTTATTATGTGATTTCATACTGATTCAGTTTTTGAATTCAACAAATTTTTATGTGATTTAATTTGTTGCATTTAAGAATAATTGTGGTTATATTATAGATTTAAGATTTTGGGTCCAACAATTTTTATATTTATTCGGATTAATTGTGGGATTCAAAATTTTGGTTTTAATTTTTTTTCCTTTTTTTATAATTTGTTTGGTATTAGGATTAAAAAAATTGAATAAAGGATATATTTGACAAGGTTTAGTTCTTACCTTATTGGTCATTGAACCTTACAATAAGGCCATAAACAATTTTTTTATTTTTTTTATTTTAATTTTTTTTTAAATCTTTGGTAAAATAATTAAATTCAAATTTTGGTTAATTAATTAAGGATGTCTAATGTTCAAAAATATATTGATTGACACAACATGCAATCAAAATAGCCCCTCTTATGTAGGTCAATTTATTTTGGAATATTAAGATAATTGTGTGTATGTAATTCATGCGGATATTTATTGGCCCAAAGGAAGGTTAATATTTGGCCGAATTACATAAACACCTGTGGTAATAAATATGTGACAATTATTTGGTATCCATGTGAATAATAAGTCAATTCAAAGATAGACTTATTATTTGATAGGATTACTAAATATTGTCAATATTTGATTACTACACCAAGAGTACCACTTACAAGTTAATATTTCTGTCCAAAGACTAAATATTAATGTTGTACAAGGTATCTTGTGATGGGCCCTACTATTATTTGAATTTAATTTATTATTTAAGATTTGGAACTTATGTGAATATGTTGTTTTGTTCTATTTTTAGTTAATATATCTGCTTCTATGATATCTGCCAATATCTAGACCTTGTGTTAAGGATTGAACCACCCACTCCTCTTATAGATAATAGTTCCATAGATGAAAAAAGGGACTATGAGAAGTTGGATCGTTCAAATCGCATGAGTCTTATGATTATGAAACGTGCAATTTCAAAAACATTTAGGGGCGATGTATCCGAAAAGGCAACTACCAAAGAGTTCCTTATGGAAATTGAAAAGCGTTTTGTGAAAAACGATGAGGCAGAAACAAGTACGATTCTGTTGAACTTGATTTCAATGAGGTATATAAGAAAAGGAAATATAAGGGAGTATAATCCTAGAGATGTCTCATCTTGCTTCAAAACTTAAGGCATTAAAGCTAAAGCTGTCTGAGGACTTGCTTGTACATTTGGTTTTGATCTCTCTTCCTGCACAATTCACTCAATTTAAGGTCTGTTATAACTGTCAAAAGGATAAATGGTCTCTAAATGAGCTCATTTCTCATTGTATTGAAGAAGAGGAAAGATTGAAGTAAGAAAATATTCAAAATGCTCACTCGGTAAGTTACTTTAAGGACAAAAACAAGAAAAGGAAAAAAGGATAAGAAGCTGCAGGTGATCCACTCAAAAGAAACAGCAAAAGAAACAAACTAAGGAATTTGGTTGTTACTTTTGTAAGAATTTTGGACATATGAAAAAGGATTGTACCAAATATCACGCTTAGCGTGCAAAAAAAGGTACGTTTCTTGCTTTGGTTTGTTCTGAGATTAATTTAGCTTCAGTACCTAGACACATTGGTGAATAGACTCTAAGCTACCACTCACATAAGTGTGTCCATACATGGCCCAATAGATTGCCTGAATTGCCGAAAGCTGAATGATGCGAAAAGATTCATCTATGTGGGCGATGGCAAACCAATTACAGTTGAAACAATAGGGACTTTTAGGTTATTATTAAAAATTGGTTATTGTTTGGATTTGAAAGAGACATATATTGTACCGTCTTTTAGACAGAATGCTCTTTCTATTTTTGTTTTGGACAAATCCGGTTACTTTTGTTCATTTAGAAATAGTCAGTTTAGTCTTTTTCTGAATTCAAATATTATTGGTAGTGGTTTTTTGTCTTCACATGATAACATTTATTTAATCGAAACTATTATTTCATATAATGAAATCTTGCATATAAGTTCACGTGGTACTAAATGCAAATTAATCAATGAGAATTCTGCTTCACTATGGCATAAACGTTTAGGTCATATATCTAAACAAATAATTGAAAGATTTGTGTCAGATGAAATTCTTGATCCCCTTCATTTGTTAGACCTTCAAATCTGCGTTGAATGTATTAAAGGGAAACAGAACAAATATAAAGAGATTAGGTGCCAATAGATCTTCGGACATCTTAGAAGTAATACATATGGACATTTGCGGGCCATTCCCTATGATTTCTTGGAATAGTCAACAATATTTTATTATATTCATAGACGATTTTTCTCGTTATGGCTACCTTTATCTAATTCATGAGAACTCTCAGTCATTGGACATGTTCAAAGCTTTTAAAGCTGAAGTTGAGAACCAACTTGGTAAAAGAATTAATGCTGTCAAATCTGACTGTGGTGGTGAATACTATGACAGATATGACGGATCAGATGAACAACATCTAGGACCTTTTACTAAATTCCAAGAAGAGTGTGGAATCGTTCCACATTACACCATACCGGGATCTTCTAGCATGAATAATGAAAAAAGCTTAAGGAGAAACCCTAAATTGGTATATTAATATTGTATAATTAATATAAATAGCTTATATAGATCTCATTACCGTGGACCAAGACATATAAATTTATGGATAGGCAGAGCGCAATTGCTAGACCCATACTTACTGTTTCGGTTTATTTATCAATAGATCCAATTCATGTAAGTATAATTTTAAGAACAGCTTAATTTGAATATTAAGGCATTGAAATTTAAATTTGGAAGAAAATGTGAAGATAAATTCTTTTTTTGGGAGATTTTATATCCTACTTCAGAAAATAGTTTCTTTAATTTAAAAATAACCGTTAGATATAAGAAAGAATTCTTAACCATCAGATGTTGATAAGTTAAAAATAAGATATTATGTACCTTTTCACATGCAATTTATTTCCTATGAATTTGATTGACACAAATCTTATAGTCTTTCATCCCTATCTCTTCCAGCCCTTCCTACTCATACAACACCTTAATCACAATCGAATTATATACTTAAATAGACTCCTATTCAAGATTATATACATCTACATTAGGAAGAGACAGGCTAGAAGTTTGTAAGTTTCTAGAGTAGTTGATAGAAATCTTTAACCTTTTCAAACTGTAAATTTAAATTATTTCATGTATATGTTCCATATTTTTAGAAAAAATAAGTGGGATGCCCAAAAATAAGTAGGACGTCCAAAGAAATTACATTTTTGTTTGATATGCTTACTTTTGATATAAATTTGTTTATGCATATTACATCCTTAAATATTATACGGAATTATCTTTATATTTGTTTAATGGCCAAAAATTATTTTACACATATATGGATAATCCCGTAGTACTAATGTTATATTTATATAATGTGAAGATTTGGATGTCAGTGTGTTATGTCTTAGAATTGGAGAGTAATATTTAGTAAAATAAATTTTTAAATACTGTTTATATGAAGAAATAATACACTATAGTTATTTTGGTAGCACTATATTTCCATTCTCTAAGTATGTTTCTTTGGTTTGCATAATATTATTTTGTTAATGTCATGATTATAATATACGATTCAATTTTTTTATTTATTACTTTTGAAATATTTTTTATATTTGATTTTTTATTTATTCACTTATTTAGCTGATACAATGTACCAAATATGGTACATTTTACTATATGATAGTACTTTCGTTTGGATCTTTAATAATATTTCATTTCACACCTCAATAATACAATACCTTTGCCTTTCTTATATTATACTATATAAATATCACATAATACTTTCTCTTATCTTGAATAGTCCTATTGTTGTAATACTCTTAGTTTTTTTCAATTTTTGTTTCTTTTTTTTTATTTTGGGATTAAATTTCATATTAATGTAACAATTTAATTAAGGAAATTACATTTTTTTGTTTGATATGTTTATAAAAATAGACTTTTAATATAAATTTACTTATGCATATTACATCCTTGAATATTATACGGAATTATCTTTGCATTTGTTTAATGACAAAAAATTATTTTACACATATATGGATATTCCTGTTAGAGGTGTTAATGGGTCGGGTTGTCAGGTTATCGTGTGTGTCAAGTGTGACCCATTTCTTATCGTATTCCTGTCGTGTCATGTGAGGCCTATTTCTTATCGTGTCGTGTTCGTGTCTGACTGACCCATTCAGATTCTATCATGTTCATGTCTGACTTGTTTACTATTGACAGACAATATCAGCCTATTTGTCAATTAGATAACTTGCGATCCATTTGAGTTAAAATCTCAAATTTTGATTATTTAATAACTTAAACAATTATTAATACTAAACTTGTTATTATAGTAATTTAAAACACATAATTAAAATTATAATATTTAAATTAATTGTTATGTTTGATTTAATAATTTGATATTAGAACTTGTTGGCCCCAAAGCAACCTAAGAAGGGGGTGAATTAGGTTTTTTAAAAATTATACTTTCAGAAAATAATGAGCTTTTTAATTTAAATGCATATATAATAAATTTACTGGAACAGTAAAGTAAAGAGAGAGAAAATTGAACAATCAATACTTCCAAGCTAGCAAGCTTGAAGTATCAAATCTCTTGAATGCTTCACACACTTGGTGAGCCAATAATCTTTACAAAGTTGGGAGGTTCTTGCTCACACTAAAACTCTTTTAGTTGAGCCAAGGATCTTACTTACAACCACACTTTCATACAAGATTATCACTTCACTCAAAGTTGAATTGCACTCACAACTTCA
The DNA here is from genome assembly GCA_025175665.1 of Cinchona pubescens. Classification (NCBI taxonomy): domain Eukaryota; kingdom Viridiplantae; phylum Streptophyta; class Magnoliopsida; order Gentianales; family Rubiaceae; genus Cinchona; species Cinchona pubescens. Next base: position 629,407 of record JANKKI010000146.1, on the reverse strand, counting down.
CACTAATACAACAAAGCACTATAGTCAATTTGCACTCAAATTACTCTTTTCTAAGGTTTGTATTCAATGTATTAGATAATTTTTTTAGCTTATTAAAGCACCTATTTATAAGAGCAATAAATAGTGGTTTCAACTACTTCCTAACGGCTAAGTAATAAATGCACAAAAAATAGCCGTTGGGGTTTCGGACGTCCGAGAAGGATTGAATGCGTCCGAGGCAGCGTCCGATCTTCTTTCAGTTTTATTGAGAGGCTTCGTTCGGACGTCCGTGCATGCATCCGGTCCTTCGTCCGATAGATCTAGATGACGGTTCTGAGTGTCTTTTTTGAAGATTCATGCTAGAAGATCCCGGTCTTGATTTTGTGGAACGATTCATTTCGGACGATTCGTACACATCTTCTTGTGTTTTGAACTAGGTCCTAGATGTCAATAATTGAGGTCCGAACTATATCACAGTCTGCAGATGTTGTTTTACAGAGTTAAGTGTTTATGTGATATCATCAAAATAAGCAAGAGAAGTCATATCTAATCTCCTCTTTTTTGATGATGACAAACCTCAATTGGATATGACTAATCAATTTGCAATATATCATAATTGGATATCAATTATCAACATATCAATCATATCAAAGCGCAACATATCAATCATATCAAAGCACAATAATATAACTATATCATAATTGGATATCAATTATCAACATATCAATCATATCAAAGCACAATAATATAACTACTCCCCCTTTTGACATCAATCAAAAAGACTCCCCCTTAGAACATGCAAGTAGTTTGATAGAAATGAAACAAGTTTAATACATCCAACTGAAAAGTTTAATGGTGCTAGAGTCAAGTAAATACATAACCAAAAGAAATACTGAAAGGTTCTAATAAGTAGAGAACTGCTGAAAACAAAGTACAAAATGGGAAAAAGAACTAATGTGAGTCATTGCGCTTTTTGGAGCGCTTTTCAGTCTTTTGTCGTTTGGATGGAACATCTTCATTGTGGCTTCATTTGTCATCCTCCTCCCGACGGCGTTGCATGATAAAGTCAAACGTGTCGTCAACATCTTCATCATCGTCGTCATCGTCATCGGCAGCTCCTTGAGCAGCTTCTGCATTGTCTTCACGTGTATGTTCATCTTCAGGTTCATCACTGTCGGAAGATGACTCAAGTGGATTTGGGACTAAAGATTAGCAAATTGAATTTGAGCCGAAGCAGACATGCCAAGACTGAGTGCCTCTTGGAGAATTATTTGACGAGTTTCAAGTCGTTTTAACTTTCGATTTGTGCGACGTTCAAATAAACTTATTTGAGTACTCTCCAGAGGTGTCATAAGTCCACAGATATGTGAAAGACATGATGTGTATAGTAGACATTCAGATACTAAGTGGAGCTGTGTATTCGCAAGTAGGAGAATTTCCATAGCAAAAACAGAGGTGGAGGCATGGGAATGTAATTGTGCAATAAGGCAGCCAAGCCTTAGAGCCATTGATCGTTGAAAAAACAGGCCTTTGCGTTCAATGTAGGATTTGTTAAAATAGGAAGGATATTGTTTGTTTCCGCTGAAAGGAATATTGAGGAAATCAAAAATTTTGGTTAGAAATTTTCTAAAAGGAATGTTTGTTCGGGTATCAGTGAGAAAGAGTTCCCATAGGGAACAAAAAAGATACCCAAAATCAAGAGGAATACCCTTGGAAACACAAAAAAAATAAGTAAAGTTGCATTTTTCCGGGTTCAGTACGATGCCCATCAGTTGGCAATAACAGATTTGTGACAAGGGTGTACAGAATATTAAGTTCAGGAGCGAGCAACGTAGTTTTGGTTTCCGAGGCCTGTTTAAAATGAATGTTAAAAATAGCTCTAACTTTATCAATATCAAACTGAGTATCATCAGCGGGCCATTTGTCCAACGAAAAGAAATAGGAAAAATCAGTGGGGTTTGAGACTTCACATTTAAAAGTGGTGTTAATGATGTTTTTTGATGAAATCTCAAGATCAGTGTTGTTAACACGAGAAATGAGAGTGCGAACAGTAGGACCTTTCCGAAGATTGGCCGTGAACTGAAGCACCATGTCATGATAAACATCTGGTATGAAAGATTAAGTGGCATATTTCTGTTTGGCTTTCGCAGTTAAAACCTGTCTCTTATACACATCTAGATGTGTATAAGAAGCAGGACGTTGAACGATTATAGATTTACTTAGAAGGGAAGTATACCGTTCGGATGCCTTGGCATCGATAAATTTTGATAAAATTGGAGTGGTGGAGACTTGAGGATTGGCTGAGGATTCTTCTCGTACTGGAGCATTCCCTTTAGTTTTTTGACCCCGATTTTTGTAGAGGAATCTTCGATGCCATCTCACCATTGTAATAAAAGAAGAGAAAATTGAAAAATTTTGAGGATTGGTGAGATTTTGAGGAAATGAGATGGTGGATGGGGGAAATGACATGTGATTTATGTGAAAAGGGCTATGGGTAGGACGATGATTTTCCAATCAATTTTGGAAGAGAGAGTGGGAATTTGGAGGGGGTAGTAGAGAGAAAAAAATTCGCCTAAGGGTTTTTGGGGGAGTGGGTGAGTCCGAAATGGGGAATTTGGATGGTTTTAATCAAACAGGGGTACCTTTCGAACGGCCGAACATTTGGTGTGCGTCCGACAAAGCGTCTGAAAGCTGAAGAACGGAAGGCCGAAGGAGGAGCCAGTCCGTCCGGAAGATTTTCAGAGAGTTTAGGAAAAAGAAGAATATTGTTCGGACGAATATGAGCGTCCGAGAGGTAACAGATGCTTTCAGATGATCCAGAGCGTCCGAAAGAAAAGTTGTTCGGACGAAGGAGTGCATCCGAACTACGAACCTATGTCAAATTTATCTGTAAAATCACCAAACATTTTCTGAGCCATTCAAAGCGATCTAGAGCTAAGGGTTTTGTAAAAATATCAGCCAATTGATCTGAAGTAGGCACAAAATCAACACGAATTTCCTTTTTACAAACGAGGTCTCTAGGAACATGAAATAATGCTTAACATGAATGTGTTTGGTTCTAGAGTGCATAACAGGATTTTTTGTAAGATTAATTGCACTAAGTTGTCACACAATATAGGAACACAATCAAAAATTACACCAAAATCTTTCAGAGTATGTTTCATCCAAAGAAGTTGAGCACAACAATTTCCGGCAGCAATGTATTCGGCTTCAGTCGTAGAAAGAGAAATAGAATTTTGTTTTTTACTAAACTAAGACACAAGACAATTTTCCAGAAAATAACACATACCACTGGTACTTTTTCTATCAATTTTACACCCGACAAAGTCAGCATCAGAATAGCTAATCAGATCAAATGTAGAGGATTTTGGATACCACAGACCAAAATCCGTTGTTCCTTTTAGATATCTAAAAATTCTTTTAACAGCTATCAAATGTGATTCCTTAGGACAAGATTGTAATCTAGCACATAAACAAACAGCAAACATGATATCTGGTCTACTGGCAGTTAAGTAAAGTAGACTTCCGATCAATCATACCTCTATAGTGTTTTTCATCAACACTATTACCTTCTTCGTCTTTATCAAGTTTGGTTGAAGTACACATTGGCGTACCAACTTGTTTGCAATCTTCCATACCAAATCGTTTGAGCAGCTCCTTTGTGTACTTGATTTGTGTAATAAATGTTCCTTCCTTAGTTTATGAACTTGTAGTCCGAGGAAAAATTGCAACTTGCCCATCATACTCATCTCAAACTCAAATTGCATTAATTGTGATAAAGACAGAACCACAAACTTTCATTAGTTTCTCCAAAAAGAATATCATCAACATAAATTTGAACAATTAATTATCAAATCTAGATGTGTAGTGTGGAGACAACTATACTTCTTTTGAAACCAATTTCTATCAAGAAGCCACTTAATCTTTCATACCAAACTCTTGGAGCTTGTTTCAAACCATATAAAGCTTTGGAAAGTTTGAAAACATAATTTGGAAGATTCTTATTTTCAAAGCCCGGAGGTTGTTCGACAGAAAACTTCTTGGTCGATAAAACCATTTAAAAAAGCACTTTTGACATCCATTTGAAATAATTTTAAATTATTGAAACATGCAAATGCAAGAAACATGCGAATGGATTCTAATCTAGCCACGGGTGCAAAGGTCTCATCAAAGTCAATACCTTCTTCTTGAGCGTAACCTTTTGCAACAAGTCTAGCTATGTTTTTTATGATCTCACCTTTGTCATTTTATTTGTTTCTAAAAACCCATTTAGTACCAATAACGGGATGAGAAAAAGGTCTTTCAACTAAGGTCCATACATTATTTTTCTCAAATTGACTAAGTTCATCTTGCATAGCATTAACCCAAGATTCATCACTCAAAGCAACATCTATATGTTTAGGTTCAATGTGAGAGAGTAATGCACAATTACTATTCAAAGGTTTATGAGAACGAGTAGTTACCCCATAGGATAGATCACCTATGATTAAATCTTGAGGATGACTAGAGACGAATCTCCAAGCTTTCGGAAGATCATTTTGAGTATCCTCATTCTTTTCATCATCAATTTGATGGTTGTTGACATCAACGCTTGATGTAGTCTCTTGATGATCTTCATGAATAACGAGCTTTCCGAGCTCCTTTAAAATACCTGCATCTTCATCTTCACATAAATTCTTTGAGATAACATCATTAGTTTCATCAAATGTAACATGCACAACTTCTTCAATTAAAAGCGTTATTCTATTGTAAACTCGGTATGCCTTCTTGTCACTAGACTATCCTAGAAAAATTTCTTCATCCGATTTTTTGTCAAATTTTCCAAGGTTCTCTTTGATTTTTAAAATAAAACATTTGCAAGGCCAAAAATTTTGAAATAGCTCACAACGGATTTTCTACAAAAAAGGAGTTCATGAGGAGTTTTATTTAAAGAGGATCTTAATAAAACTCGATTCATAACATAACAAGCCGTGCTAACCGCTTCGGCCCAAAAGTATTGTGGTAAGTCACATTCACTAATCATAGTTCTAGCCGTTTCTATGAATAGTCCTATTTTTCCTTTCAATAACACCATTTTGTTGAGGGACTCTAACAATCGAAAACTCATGAAAGATACCGTTGTGATCACAAAAGTCAGGAAAACCCCCAAATTTAAATTCGACACCATTTTCACTCCTTAGACGAACAATTTTTGTACCCGATAAATTTTAAATTTTGGAAAACAATTTTACAAATTTTTCAAATGCTTCATTTTTGTGAATAAGAAATAACACCCAAGTAAACCAAGAGTAGTCATCTACGATAACAAATGCATATTTGCAACCACCTAGACTAGCATATTGAGTAGGTCCAAATAAGTCTAAATGCAACAATTCTAAAGGTTTATGAGTAGACACAAAATTCTTTGGTTTAAAAGAAACTTTGACTTGTTTACCAAATTGGCAAGCATCACAAACTTTATTTTTCAAAAATTTTAGTTTTGGCAAACCTCTTACCAAATCTTTCTTGGCAAGTTTTTCAATCAAATCCATATTAAAATGATCAAAGTTTTCTATGCCAAAGCCATGGATCATTTATGGAAGCGGTAAGACATTTTATATTGCTATTGCTAATTTTATCAAGATGAATCACATACACATCATTGTGCCTAGTGCCCTTGAATAAAATAATATGATTTTTATCAAGGATAAGACATTCATGCTTGGTAAAAAATACATATAAATTTTTATCACAAAGTTGACTAACACTTAATAAATTATAGTTCAAATTATCAACAAGAAGCACATTCTTAATCAAAGTTTCACCATTTTTACCTACATCACCAATGCCGGTTGATTTTGCTTTATTGTTATCTCCAAAAGTGACTTTTCCACTGTTTTTGGATGTGAGATTTGTGAAGAGAGAAGCATCACCCATCATGTGCTTTGAACATCCACCATCCATGAACCACTTAGCATTGTTGGTGATGTTAAGTACCTACACAATAAATCAATTGATAACTTTTGGTACCCATATTTTCTTGGGTCCATTTGAGTTGGTGAAATATGCTTTCAATCCATGCGACTTTCATTCCAAGTTTTTCGTTCTTCTTGACATAACACATATTCTTAACATGTCCATGTTGTTGGCAATATCTAGAAATAATGCTTTTATTACCATTCAAAAATGATTTTGGTTTTACAATACATAAGTCATCCCTTCTAAACATGACAAAATTTTTGATGATAGCTATATTTCTATTTCTTTTCATATCAACAATATTTTCTTTCTTTCTAATTAGGAGAGCATTCAAATCATCCATTCTTTTCTTCAAGGAGGCTTGTTCTTCCTTGACCTTTGATCTCACATGCATTCTTTTCTTCAAATCACGATTTTCTTGTGATAGCCTATTGTTTTCATTCACAAGTTTAGAGTTAGCATTCAAGGATGTGATATGAATCTTAACTAACTCTATCATTTCTAACTATGATTCCTACAAGCTATCATGCAATTTCAAAATTTTTTTCAAGATCATCTTCACCATTTTCATCATTAGAGTCATAGTATAGAATTTATCTCATCATCTCCAATGGCCATGAAGGCCATTTGTGCCGACTCCATTTCTTCTTCAACTTCTCCTTCGGAGTTGCAATCATCCTATGTGATTTGAAAGTTGTTGAATCTTGGTTTTCTTCCTTCTTTCTTTTTCTTGGAAGGACACTCATTTGCAAAATGTCCGAGTTGACCGCATTCAATGCATTTATCGTTTTGCTTCTTTATTTCAAGCCTTGACTTCCCTTTGAAATTATTTGTGTTTGTAGCTCCGCCTCTTCTCATTCTTCGTTTGTTGATGTAATGTTTAAGAAATCCTTTGGTGATGAGTGCAAGATCTCCTTCATCAAGATCTTCATCTTCTAGATTGATGGAGTTATTTTCATCTTCCTCCTGAGAGGTCTTTAGAGCAATGCTCCTTCTTGGCCTTCTTTCTTCATCATCCACAATCTTGGCCTTCAACTTGAGTTCATAAGATGTAAGAGAATTGATTAGTGATTCAATAGACATTAAATGTTTTAAATTCTTGGCTTCCTCTATAGCAATTGTTTTGGCATCCCATTCTTTGGATAGACCATTTAGGATTTTTCTATTTTTTTCACCCAAAGAGTACTCCTTACTCAAGGCTTCAAGATCCTTTATAATGTCATTGAACCTGCAGTACATTTTGTCTATGGTCTCATGTGGTTCCATCTTGAAGGATTCATACTTGGCAATAAGTAAGGATTTCTTTTGCTCACGAACATCATCGCTCCCTTCATGGATTTCTTTCAACTTGTCCCATATTTCTTTAGCAGAACTGCAACCCTTCACGCGAGTTGATTCATTTGCATCCAAGGCATTATATAACACATTCATGACTTTTGCATTCAACGTCAAGTTTGTCTTGTCTTGTGGAGTGAGCTCATTCCTTGTCTTTTCTCTTCTTCTGTTTGTGTGATCATCAATGATAGAAGCTTCAAATGGACCTTCATTGACAACATACCACAAATCAATGTCAATAGATTGCAGAAATATTTTCATTCTATCTCTTCAACTAATAAAATTTGCCCCATTAAACATGGGGGGCCTAGTATTTTCTGGCCCTCAAAAAATAGAGCATTGTTGGTTGCCATATTTCTTTACTCAATAGCAATTTAAGCAATATAATGAGACCAAGCTCTGATACCAATTGTTGGCCCCAAAGCAACCTAAGAAGGGGTTGAATTAGGTTTTCTTAAAAATTATACTTTCAGAAAATAGTGAGCTTTTTAATTTAAATGCAGATATAATAAATTTACTAGAACAGTAAAGTAAAGAGAGAAAAATTGAACAATCAATACTTCCAAGCTAGCAAGCTTGAAGTATCAAATCTCTTGAATGCTTCACACACTTGGTGAGCCAATAATCTTTACAAAGTTGGAAAGTTCTTGCTCACACTAAAACTCTTTTAGTTGAGCCAAGGATCTTACTTACAACCACACTTTCATACAAGATTATCACTCCACTCAAAGTTGAATTGCACTCACAACTTCACACTAATTTACAACAAAGCACTATAGTCAATTTGCACTCAAATTACTCTTTTCTAAGGCTTGTATTCAATGTATTAGATGATTTTTTTGTGTATTAAAGCACCTATTTATAAGAGCAATAAATAGTGGTTCAACTCTTCCTAACGGCTAAGTAATAAATGCACAAAAAATAGCCGTTGGGGTTTCAGACGTCCGAGAAGGATTGAATGCGTCCGAGGCAGTCCGATCTTCTTTCAGTTTTGTTGAGAGGCTTCGTTCGGACGTCCGTGCATGCGTCCGGTCCTTCGTCCGACAGAGGTTTCGGACGGTCCTGAGCGTCCGAAAGAAAGGCAGTAGGATCCCATTCTTTCTGCCAGTTCGTTCGGACGATGCAATGCGTCCGAGGAGTTTTGACCTATTTCGGACATTTCTGTGCGTCCGAAAGATCTGTTCCTGCAAAAGCTTGTTTTATAGTGTTAAGTGTTTATGTCATCATCAAATAAGGTTTGGAAAACATCAGATCTATTATTCATAATCTTAAAAGATAACTGTATACTATATTAAATTATAATAAAGAAAAATTTTTAGCAAAATCTGTCTATACAGTAACTTAACAGGTTATTGTATCAACCCATGGGTTAACCCAACCCAACCAGTTTAATTTCCAGTCATAAACGAGTTTACCCAATATGACCCGATAAATTTTGGGTCGCGTCATGATCTGTTAATTTCGTATTGTATTCGTGTCGTATTGTCAAGTCGTGTCAGAATTGTCAGCCCTAATTCCCATAGCACTAATGTGATTTTTATATAATATGAAGTCTTGGATATTATACACATTATGTTCCAAGATTGAAATAGTGATATTTAATAGAATAAAATTTTGAATACTATTTATATGAGGGAATAGTACACTATAATTTTTTGTAATACTATATTTCCATTCTATAAATATGTTTCTTTGGCTTGCATAGTACTATTTTGTTAATAATGTCATAATTATAATGTACAATTCAAATTGTTTCCATTTATTATATTTTAAATATTTTCTATATTTTATATTTTTCATTAATTTATTTGTTTAGCTAATAAAATAAACTAACTAGTACATTTTACTATACGATAATACTTTTGTTTAGATTCTTAATAGTATTTTATTTCATACCTCATAAACACAATACTTTCACTTTTCTCATTTTATACTATATGAATATCTCATAATACTTTCTCTTATCTTGAATAGTACTATTACTTAAATACTCTTAGTCTTTTCAATTTTTATTTCTTTTTTTATTCTGGGATTAAATTTCATATTAATGTAACTATTTAATTAAAGAAATTACATTTTTATTTGATATGTTTATGAAAATAGACTTTTGATACAAATTTGCTATGTATATTACATCCTTAAACATTATACAGAATTATCTTTACATTTGTTTAATGACCAAAAATTATTTTACACATATATGGATATTCCCGTAGCACTAATGTGATTTTTATATAATGTGAAATTTTGAATGTCAATGTGTTATTTCCTGAGATTAAAGAGTGATATTTAGTCTAGAATAAATTTTTAGATATTGTTTATATGAGGAAATAGTGCACTATAGTTATTTTGGTAGTACTATATTCTATTCTATAAGTATGTTTCTTTGGCTTGCATAGTACTATTTTGTTAATAATGTCACAATTATAATGTACGATTCAAATTTTTTCCATTTATTATATTTTAAATATTTTTATATTTGATTTTTCATTGATTTATTTATTTAGTTGATAAAATGAACTAACTAGTATATTTTACTATACGATAGCACTTTTGTTTAGATTTTTAATAGTATTTCATTTCATACCTCAATAATATAATACCTTCATCTTTCTTATCTCATACTATATGAACATCTCATAATACTTTCTCTTATCTTGTATAGTACCATTGTTGTAATACTCTTAGTTTTTTCAATTTTTAATTTTTTTATTTTGGGATTAAATTTTATAATTCATTTATTAAATTAAATTTTTGTGTATAAAAAATTAAAATAGACTTTTGATACAAATTTTATATCTTATGCATATTACATCCTTGAATATTATACAGAATTATGTTTATATTAGTTTAATGACAAAAAATTATTTTACATACATACAGATAATCCCATAACATTAATGTGATTTTTTATATAATGTGAAGTTTTGGATGCCAGTATGTTATGTCTTGGGATTGGAGAGTGATATTTAGTAGAATATATTTCTAATTACTGTTTACATGAGAAAATAGTACACTATAGTTATTTAGGTAGTAGTATATTTCCATTCTATAAGTATGTTTATTTTACTTGCACAGTACTTTTTTGTTAATGTCATAATTATAATATACGATTCAATTTTTTTATTTGTTATTTTTGAAATATTTTTTTATATTTGATTTTTATTTATTCACTATTTAGCTGATACAATGTACCAACTAGTACATTTTACTATAAGATAGTACTTTTGCTTAGATTTTTAATAGTATTTCATTTCACATATTAGTAATACAATACCTTCACCTTTCTCATATTATGCTATATGATATATCTCATAATACTTTCTCTTATTTTGAATAGTTCTATTGTTGTAGTTATGTTCATAACTGAAAAATACTCTTACTTTTTTCAATTTCTATTTCTTTTTTTTTTTAATTTTGAAATTGAATTTCATATTAATGTAACAATTTAATTAAAGAAATCCCATTTTTGTTTGATATGTTTATAAAATTAGACTTTTGATACAAATTTGCATACGTATAGTATATCCTTTAATATTCTATAGAATTATCTTAATATTTATTTGGTGATCAAAATTATTATTTTTATACAGATAGATAATCTCATAGTAATAATATGATTTTTATACGGTGTGACGTCTTGGGTGTAGTGTGTTATGTCCCTAGGTTGGAGAGTGAAATTTCCTAGAATAAATCTTAATTACTATTTACCTAAGGAAATAGTACTCTATAGTTATTTAGATAGTACAATATTTTCATTTTATAAGTATGTTTCTTAACTTTGTATAGTACTATTTTGTTAATAATGCCACAAGCAAATTATAATGTGCGATTCAAATTTTTTCCATTTATTATATTTTCTATATTTGATTTTTCATTGATTTACTTATTTAGCTGATAAAATGAACTAAATAGTACATTTTACTATATGATAGTATTTTTGTTTGGATCTTTAATAGTATTTCATTTCACACCTCAGTATTACATACCTTCACCTTTCTCATATTATACTATATGTATCTCTCACAATACTTTCTCTTATCTTCAATAGTACTATTGTTTTGATTATTTCCATAATCGAAGAATACTCTTAGTTTTTTTTTTCAATTTTTTTTTTAATTTTGGAATTGGACTACACATAAATGTAAAAATTTAATTAAAGATATTACATTTCTGTTTGAGATGTTTATAAAAAAAAACAGGTTTTCTATACAAATTTGTGTATGCATGGTACAAATTTAATATTTTACGAAATTATCTTAATATTTGTTCGATGTCCAAAAGTTATTTTGTATACATATAAATAATCCCGTAGTATTAATGTGATTATTATATGTAGAAAGTATTTTTTTTTTCCATTTTTGTTAGAACATTTGATAGGTTCTGAAATTTATTTTTATTTCTGTTTTAGTTGTAGATTTTAGGTTCTTTGGGGAAAAATTTTTGTAGGTAACCATTTATAACAAGTTACCAAGTATTTGATGGAAATATTATGGTGTAGTAATTCCTATCTTTGTTAATCTAAATGTCATAAGATCATTGGATATCTTTTGAGGGAATGGTTCCCTCAAAAGTTTAAAGGAACCATAGAATTTTTCTCTTTTTTTATTATTGTTTTATAGTGAAGTGGATTTAATCCCTTTTGGATATCCCAAAGAGAAAATAGACGGAACTAACTCCAACTGAGTCAAATACATTTTTAGTCCCTAATGTTTGGAGTAAAATGATAAACTGATACTCAAAGTTTCAGTAAAACACAAATTTAGTCTTCAAAGTTTTAGAATTTAAATAAATTTAGGACAATTAACGGATCTTGGAGCATTTAACAAAACAAGATCCCAAGTGTTAGTCATGTGGCCGTTAAGTAAATGCCCAAAAAATTAAAAAAAACGCAGATAAAAGCAAAAAATATTTTAAAAACTCAAAATAAAAACTTGATAACCACATTTAATATTAAACTCTCATTTTAACCCAAAATAAATTCCTTTCATTTCCTCTAAATATCATGGAAAATTGACTGTATGGGATGAGGTTAGTGGGATAAGCATTCAAAAGAAATAGAAGGAATTGATGATCCTCATCAAGACAAAGGGACGAAGAGATTGAAAGATTAGTGTTCTTCTTGGGCTAAGAGGAAAGATGAATTTTGGGTTAAAGGAGAGAAAAGGGTTCAAACCCTACTAATATTTTTGGGTTAAAATGAGAATTTAATGTTAAATGTGATTTTCAAATTTTTATTTCTAATTTTTTAAAATTTTTTATTTTATCTACAGTCTTTTATTTGTTGGGCATTTACTTAACGGCCAAGTGACCGGCCATGAAGCTTGTTTCTATTAAAAATTTCATGTAAATTTTTTTTTGTCAATTATCCTAATTTTGTTCAAATTCTGAAATTTTGGGATTACATCTATTTTGATCGAAACTTTGGGGACCAATTTATGCATTACTATGAAAATTAGGGACTAAAAATGTATTTTACGTAGCTCCAACTCTAATGTTTGCTCAAAGTGTCTCTATGGTTCTTCCGCTGTTACCATTTATAAAGGTCCTATCCCTCAAAAAAGAAAAGAATAGGAAAATATATATGTCCTGAAACTAATAAACTAAACAATTTGATTCCTTGAGTGCGGTTTTAAAGTTTACATTTATCTTTTGAACATCAATGCTATTTAATACCTCATAAACTTCTAATTTGTACGTGCAAGATGATAGACCATAAATAATAAAACCTTTCATTACAGCTCCATATAAACCATTAAAATCTAGCTAGCTCTATAGAAATAATGTTTTAATATAAACTTTATAATAATACCAAAATACCAGTAATTTTTTGTATCACAAATTCACTTTTTATCACTTGAATTACTCCTTTAGACTTGGTTAGTAATAGCCCATGTCATGAACTACGTTAAGATTTTTTGTAATAATATTTGAACAAAATCCGTATTTTTTAAACTTAGATGGTATATTTGGCTTTTGTTTTTTTAAAAAAGCCAATTTTCTAAATCATGCATCTATACAAAGTAAAACAATTACTATTAATTTAATTCGAAAAGAAAGGAACAAATTTAATTGAATATTTAAAATCAGATATTAGTAATTTAATATAATTTTATCATGTAAAATAGTTTGGAAATGTGAATCTGAATTTATAATTTTGTAAATTATTTTATTTGTAAAATAACTGTGGCGACCAAATTAGCCCAAGCGATGTTCCCAACCGTTAACAAATTGGCCGTACAAAAGGACTCGTAAGCGTGTTTGGTATGGATCGATTTCAAGGAATTTTTAAACTGAATTTTTTGTGTCGGTTTTAAAACATTAAATCAAAACTAAGGACGTGTTTGGTTCCCATTCGAAATCAATTGAATCGAAATGAGAATTATAAACTCTATTATCGATATGGGTTTATATCATTTTCCTTTACTTGTTTGGGTTGAATAAGAAATGAATTTCATTATATTGACAAGTAATAAATTTGAAACCCATGTCACAAGTAAGGAATGAAAGTGAACATTTTCTAACATTTTTTTTCCCATAAAATAATTTTTATAGTGATTAACTAAACAATTTCTATGAATATCATTAATTTTAATTCTTATTTCTTCCCTTCATACATATAAATCAAACACCTCCTAAACTTTTTGTGTCGATTTCACATAACTTGGTTTCCAACAATGTTTTGAAAACCGGACCGGCCATTGAACCGGTGGCCTGTTCGGTTCACAGTTCAACCGGTCGGCCGGTTCACTAATTTAGGTTTTTTTTTTTGTTTATCAAAGTGTGATATAATTTAAAATGAGATGAAAATATATTTATGTAAAATCTAAAATAGAAGTGAAACACTATTTTTGGAGAATTATAGTCCTAATATCTCAAAAATACTAATCAAATTTCTAATAAGAAAAGTGAAATTTATACAAAAATAAGTATAAAAAAGATGAAAAAATAATAACTTAATAGTTTAGGCTTTGGTGTGTTCAATGTTTTGCCATTTTAGAGTTTATTTCAAGATTTATTAATTTTTCTCTTTATTTAAATTATTTTTTATTCTGAAATTTAAAAAATCAATTTTTACCGGTTCTCAATTTTTACCGGTTCCCGATTTTTTGTCGGTTCTGTCTGGTTTTTTGGACAGACCGGATATATAGTTGGATCGGACACGTGGTTCTTCCGGTTCGCAATCCGACCGGTCGAACCGTCCGATCCGGTCCGATTTTCAAAACACTGGTTTGCAGCCGATTTGAGTCCAATTTAATCCGTTCGTAGGGTCTATCATATTCTTTACTTTGCATTTATAGTTCACGATAGATTACCAGCCTTAGTTTTATTCCAATGCCTCAAAAAAATTTTCTTTTTTTTGGAGGACTGGCGAGGAAAGAGAGAGGGGTTGGAGGGGTGTAGTTATATTGAAAAAATACTATTTTAATTCTTAAAATTTGGATCGTGATCTATTTTTAATCTCCAAAATTTCAGAAAAAGCATATTTAGTTCTTAACCTTTTCAATTTTTACTAATTTAGGACAAATTTCAAAATTTTGTCAATTACAAACGAAAAAATTCAATTGCAAACATGAAAAAAATGCAATTTTAGCACTCAAATTTTAGGTCATAGATTATTTTGGTCCTCAAAGTTCCAACAATACACATTTATTCATCAAACTTTACAATTGCTACTAATTTAGGATAAATTTAAAAATTCTGTCAGTTATAGTCTGTTAAATCTATCCTGGTTTGTAAAACTATCAAACCGATTTCAATGCATTTAACTATATATTTACTTTTTCTCTGACTATCCACACTAGAGGTGGCAAAATGGATAAATAGATGATCTATTATTTTAGTTAAATGGATATAAATAAAATTCATCGAATCCATTTAAAATCATTTAAATGAATCCTATAAATGGATGGATTTAAAAAGATAATGGATAAACCATTTGTCCATTTTAAAATATTTAAATTTTTAGTTTCACATTTACACATATTTTCACACACTTATATTTTCTCTCTCTCTCACACACACACAATTACACACTTTCATACATTTTCAAAAACACACACATTTAAAACACATTTTCACACATACGCACACACTTACAAGCATTTTTACACACACACATTTTCACACATACATTTTTGCACAAACACTTGCACTAGTTTTTACACATTTACCCGCATATTTTCACACACACACACATACTTACACACATTTTCATACATACACACTCACAAATTTTTTTTTTTTTACATACTTAAATTTTCACAAACACATACTTACATACATTTTCACACATACACAAACTTATACACATTTTCTCACATAGACACTTGCACATTTTTACACACACATACATACACACTTACACACACGTTCACACATATATGCACTTGCACACATTTTCACAGTGTCAAACACACACCTACACACATACTTATATACATTTTTATACACACACACACACACTCTTACTCACATTTTCACACATACACACTTACTTATACTTTCACACATTTTCAGACACACACACACTTACACATATTTACACACACAGACTTACACACACTTACATTTATTTACACATACTTTTACATTTTTTCACACACACACAAACACTTGCACACAATTTCACATACATACAATTACATACACTTACACATATTTTCACATACTTACATGCATTTGCACACTCACACATTTTCACACACATAGAGAGGCTTGCACACATTTTCATACACTTTCACACATTTTCTCACATACATACACTTACATTTTCTCACACACACACGCATGTCACACACACACACATTTTCACACACAATTACACACACAAATATTTTCACACATTTTCATACACACACAAACACTTACACATATTTTCACACACTTTCACATATTTTCACACACACACAAGTTACACACACTTACATATATTTTCATACATTTTCACATACCTACACATACTTACATGCGTTTACCCATATTTTTACACATTTTCACACAAGCAGACACTTACACATATTTTCACACTTTCACATATTTTATACAGATGTACATTTTAAAACACACTCGTGTTGGTCCCAAAGCAACCTAAGAGGGGGGTGAATTAGGTTTCTTAAAAAATATATTTTCAGAATTAGTGAGCTTTTTAATTTAAATGCAGATATAACAAAATCAATAGAACAGTAGAGTAAAGAGAGAAAAATTAAACAATCAATACTTCCAAGCTAGCAAGCTTGAAGTATCAAATCTCTTGAATGCTTCACACACTTGGTGAGCCAATAATCTTTACAAAGTTGTGAAGTTCTTGCTCACACTAAAACTCTTTTAGTTGAGCCAAGAATCTTACTTACAACCACACTTTCATACAAGATTATCACTCCACTCAAAGTTGAATTACACTCACAATTGCACACAACTTGCGCTAATACAACAAAGCACTATAGTCAATTTGCACTCAAATTACTCTTTTCTAAGGCTTGTATTCAATGTATTAGATGATTTTTTCTTAATGTCAAAGCAGCTATTTATAAGAGCAATAAGTAGTGGTTGCAACTACTTCCTAACGGCTAAATAATAAATGCATAAAAAGTTATGTGAAATCGGACACCGAGATATTTTGGATGGTCTATCACACAGTGTCCGATCTGTTTACAGACGTTGAAGACTTCGTCGGAACGAAGCTCTGCATGCACCTGTAAGAAGATCGGATCGGATAGTGGCTTCGGACGGTCATGTTCGTCCGAGAGAGAAGCAGTAGGATCCCATTTGTTTCTGCCTGTTTGTTCAAACGGTGCAATGCGTCCGAGAAGTTTGACCTAGTTCAGACGGTTCAGTGAGTCCGAAAGCCCTGTTTCCTGCAAAAGCTTGTTTACAGAGTTAAGTCTTTATGTCATCATCAAAATAAGGTTTGGAAAATATCAATCTCTCCCTTTTTGATGATGACAAACCTTTATGAAAAAATAATTGGATATGACTAATCATTTTGCAATATAGCACAATTTGATATCACTAATTAATCATTTTGCAGTATAGCAGTATAGAGAAGATTACTCCCCCTTTTGACATCATCAAACAAAGCTCCCCCTGAGAATATGCAAGTATTTGACAGAAATTCAACAAGCTTCATATATTTAACTTAAAAGTTCTAACAACCAAGGAAATACATAACCAATCTACAGGAAGTCTAACAACCAAGAAAATGCTGAAAACAAAATACAAATGTCAAAAGATCTAATGTGAGTCATTTTGCTTTTTGGAGCACTTTTCAGTCTTTTGTCGTTTGGAAGGAACATTTTCATCGGTGGCTTCACTGTCTGCCTCTTCTCCAGTTCGACGTTGCATGATGTAGTCAAACGTGTCATCAACATCGTCATCGTCATCGTCATCGTCATCGTCATCGTCATCGGCAGCTCCTTGGGCAGTTTCTGCATTGTCCTCACTAGCATATTTCCATCTTCAGGTTCATCACTGTCGGAAGATGATTCAAGTGGATATTGGGACTGAAGATTAGCAAATTGAACCTGAGCCAAAGCAGACATGCCAAGGATGAGTGCCTCTTGGAGAATCATTTGACGAGGTTCAAGTCGCTTTAACTTTTGATTTGTACGACATTGAAAGGAACTGACTTGAGTGCTCAAAGAGGAGAGAAGTCCACAGATATGAGAAAGAGATGGTTTAGATGTAGATGGAGGAGGAACGTGAAATGGTGGAGGTTGTTGAGGAGGAGGAGAATGGGGAAGAGCAAAATCAGAGGTGGAAGCATGGGATTGTGACTTGTGCAATATCAAAGGCCACCTTAGTTAATCATTGATCATTGAAAAATCGGAGGCCTTTGCGTTCAATGTATGATTTGTTAAAGTAAGGAGGAAATTGTTTATTTCTGCTGAAAGGAATGTTGAGGAAATCAAAAATTTTGGTAAGAAACATGCCAAAAGGAATTTTTCTTCGGTTGCAAGTAAGAAAGAGTTCCCATAGGGAACAAAAGAGATACCCAAAATCAAGAGGAATACCCTTGAAAACATAAAAAAATAAGTAAAGTTGCATTTTTCCGGGCTCAGTACGATGCCCGTCAGTTGGCAATAACAGATTTGTGACAAGAGTGTACAGAATATTGAGTTCAGGAGCGAGCAATGTAGTTTTGGCTTCCGAGACCTGTTTAAAATGGATGTTAAAAATACCTCTAACTTCATCGATATCAAAATGAGTATCATCAGCGGGCCATTTGTCTAACGAAAAGAAATAGGAGAAATCAGTGAGGTTTGAGACTTCACATTCAAAAATGGTGTTAATGATGTTTGATGAAATCTCAAGATTGGTGTTGTTAACACTAGAAATGAGAGTGCGAACAGTAGGGCCTTTCCAAAGATTGGCGGTGAATTGAAGCACCATGTCATGATATACAGGTAAATCAATATGCACAAGATGACCCCAATTTTATTTTTCAAAACAAGATTTGACAATAAGTGGGAAGATTATACTCATCAAATAGACTTTGACAAGCAGGACGTTGAACGATTATGGATTTACTTAAAAGGGATGTATACCGTTCGGATGCCTTGGCATCGATGAATTTTGATAAGATTGGATTGGTGGAGACTTGAGGATTAGCTGATGATTCTCCTTGTACTAGAGCCTTCCCTTTAGTTTTTCTACCCCGATTTGCTGTAGAGGAACCTCCGCGAGATTTAACCATTGTGATGGAAGAAAAAGAAAAGAAGAGAAAATTGAAATTTTTGAGTGATTGGTGAGAATTTGAGGAAAAGAAATGGTGGATGGAGGAAATTAGATGTGATTATTAGAAAAAGAGCTTTGGGTAGCTCTTTTTCAATCAATTTTGGAAGAGAGTGGGAATTTGGAAGGGGTGGTGGAGAGACAATTTTTCGCCAACGGGTTTTCAGGGGAGGTGGTGAGTCCAAAATGGGGAAGATGGACGGTTTTAATCAAACAGGGGCACCTTTCGGACGGCGGAATCTTGCGTTTGGTGTGCGTCCGATGAAGCGTCCGAAAGTCGAAGAACGGAAGGCCAAAGGAGGAGCCAGTGCGTCCGAAGTTCTTTCGGACAATGGTGCGCGTCCGGAAGATTTCCAGAGAGTTTGGTAAAAAAAAGAATAATGTTCGGACGATTATGAGAGTCCGAGAAGTAATAGAAGCTTTCGGACACTCCCGAGCGTCCGAAAGAAAAGTTGTTCCGACGAAAAAGTGCGTCCGAACTATGAACTTATGCCAAATTTATCTGTAAAATCTCCAAACATTTTCTGAGCAATTCAAAGCGATCTAGAGCTAAGGGTTTTGTAAAAATATCAGCCAATTGATCTGAAGTAGGTACAAAATCAACACGAATTTCTTTTTTACAAACGAGGTCTCTAATGAAATGATGCTTAACATCAATGTGTTTGGTTCTAGAGTGTATAACAGATTTTTTGTGAGATTAATTGCAATGAAGTGTTGTCACACAATATAGGAACACAATCAAAAAATACACCAAAATCTTTACACATCTGAGTATGTTTCATCCAAATAAGTTGAGCGCAACAATTTCCAGCAGCAATGTATTCGGCTCCAGCCGTAGAAAGAGAAATAGAATTTTGTTTTTTGCTAAACCAAGACACAAGACAATTTCGCAGAAAATAACACATACCACTGGTACTTTTTCTATCAATTTGACATCCAGCAAAGTCAGCATCAGAATAACTAATGAAGTCAAATGTAGAGGACTTTGGATACCACAGACCAAAATCCATTGAACCCTTTAGGTATCTAAAAATCCTTTTAACAGCTATCAAATGCGATTCTTTAGGGCAAGATTGAAATCTAGCACATAAACAAACAACAAACATGATATCCGGTCTACTGGCAGTTAAGTAAAGTAGACTTCCGATTATACCTCTATGGTGTTTTTCATCAACACTATTACCTTCTTCGTCTTTTGTAAGTTCGGTTGAAGTGCACATTGGCGTGCTAACTTGTTTGTAATCTTCCATTCCAAATCGTTTGAGTAGCTCCTTTGTGTACTTGATTTGTGTAATAAATGTTCCTTCCTTAGTTTGATGAACTTGTAATCCGAGGAAAAATTGCAACTTGCCCATCACACTCATCTCAAACTCTTCTTGCATTAAATGTGAAAATGTTTACACAAACTTTCATTAGTTGCTCCAAAAATAATATCATCAACATAAATTTGAACGATTAACAAACCATTTGAATCCGTTTTTGTAAAAAGAGTGGTGTCAACTACACCTCTTTTGAATCCATTTTCTATCAAGAAGCCACTTAATCTTTCATACCAAGCTCTTGGAGCTTGTTTCAAACCATATAAAGCTTTGGAGAGTTTGAAAACATAATTTGAAAGATTTTTATTTTCAAAACCCGGAGGTTGTTCGAAAAAAACTTCTTGGTCGATAAAACCATTTAAAAAGGCACTTTTGACATCCATTTGAAATAATTTGAAATTATTGAAACATGCAAATGCAAGAAACATGCGAATTGATTCTAATCTAGCCACGGGTGCAAAGGTTTCATCAAAGTCAATACCTTCTTCTTGAGCGTAACCTTTTGCAACAAGTCTAGCTTTGTTTCTTATGATCTCACCTTTGTCATTTAATTTGTTTCTAAAAACCCATTTAGTACCAATAACGGGATGAGAAGAAGGTCTTTCAACTAAGGTCCATACATTATTTTTCTCAAATTGACTAAGTTCATCTTGCATAGCATTAACCCAAGATTCATCACTCAAAGCAACATCTATATGTTTAGGTTCAATGTGAGAGAGTAATGCATAATTACTATTCAAAGGTTTATGAGAACGAGTAGTTACCCCATCGGATAGATCACCTATGATTAAGTTTTGAGGATGACTAGAGACGAATCTCCAAGCTTTCGGAAGATCATTTTGAGCATCCTCATTCTTTTCATCATCAATTTGATGGTCTGTTGACACAACGCTTGATGTGTCTATTGATGATCTTCATGAACAAGTTTGTCATACAAAATAAAGTACCTGAAAGGATCTTCATCTTCATATATAACTTAGAGATAACATCATTAGTTTCAAGAGAATGTAACATGCACAACTTCTTCAATTAAAAGCGTTATTCTATTGTAAACTCGGTATGCTTTCTTGTCACTAGAGTATCCTAGAAAAATTCCTTCATCCGATTTTTTGTCAAATTTTCAAGGTTCTCTTTGATTTTTAAAATAAAGCATTTGCAACCAAAAACTTTGAAATAGCTCACAACGGGTTTTCTACAAAAAAAAAGGAGTTCATAAGGAGTTTTATTTAAAGAGGATCTTAATAAAACTCGATTCATAACATAACAAGCCGTGTTAACAGCTTCGGCCCAAAAGTATTGTTGTAAGTCACATTCACTAATCATAGTTCTAGCCGTTTCTTGAAGAGTCCTATTTTTCCTTTCAACAACACCATTTTGTTGAGGGACTCTAACAACCAAAAACTCATGAAAGATACCGTTGTGATCACAAAAGTTGGAAAAACTCCCAAATTTAAATTCGGCACCATTGTCACTGCTTAGACGAACAATTTTTGTATCCAATAAATTTTGAATTTTGGAAAAGAATTTTACAAATTTTTCAAATGCTTCATTTTTGTGAACAAGAAATAATACCCAAGTAAACCTAGAATAGTCATCTACGATAACAAATGCATATTTGCAACCACCTAGACTAGCATATTGAGTATGTCCAAATAAGTCTAAATGCAACAATTCTAAAGGTTTATGAGTAGACACAAATTCTTTGGTTTAAAAGAAACTTTGACTTGTTTACCAAATTGGCAAGCATCACAAATTTTATTTTTCAAAAATTTCAGTGTTGGCAAACCTCTTACCAAATCTTTCTTGGCAAGTTTTTCAATCAAATCCAAATTAAAATGATAAAGTCTTCTATGCCAAAGCCATGGATCATCTATGGAAGCGGTTAGACATTTTACATTGCTATTGCTAATTTTATCAAGATGAATCACATACACATCATTGTGCCTAATGCCCTTGAATTCACAAAACAACATGATTTTTATCAAGGATAAGACATTCATGCTTGGTAAAAAATACATATAAATTTTTGTCACAAAGTTGACTAACACTTAATAAATTATAGTTCAAATTATCAACAAGAAGCACATTCTTAATCAAGGTTTCACCATTTTTACCTACATCACCGATGCCGATTGATTTTGCTTTATTGTTATCTCCAAAAGTGACTTTTCCACTGTTTTTGGATGTGAGATTTGTGAAGAGAAAAGCATCACCTGTCATGTGCTTTGAACATCCACTATCTATGAACCACTTAGCATTGTTGGTGATGTTAAGTACCTACACAATAAATCAATTGATAACTTTTGGTACCCATATTTTCTTGGGTCCATTTGAGTTAGTGAAATTGCTTTCAATCCATGCAACTTTCATTCCAAGTTTTTCGTTCTTCTTGACATAACACATATTCTTAACATGTCCATGTTGTTGGCAATATCTAGAAATAATGCTTTTATTACCATTCAAAATACGTAATGATTTTGGTTTTACAATACATAAGTCATCCCTTCTAAACATGACAAAATTTTTGTTGATAGCTATATTTCTATTTCTTTTCATATCAACAATATTTTCTTTCTTACTAATTAGGAGAGCATTCAAATCATCCAGTCTTTTCTTCAAGGAGGCTTGTTCTTCCTTGACCTTTGATCTCACATGCATTCTTTTCTTCAAATCACGATTTTCTTGTGATAGCCTATTGTTTTCATTCACAAGTTTAGAGTTAGCATTCAATAAAGCATTTGATTTTTTAACTAACTCCTTATTTCTAGCATATGATTCCTTTAAGCTATCGTGCAATTTCAAAATGAAATGCTTCAAGATCATCTTCACCATGTTCATCATTAGAGTCATAGTTAGAATTTATCTCATCATCTCCAATGGCCATGAAGGCCATTTGTGCCGACTCCATTTCTTCTTCAACTTCTCCTTCGGAGTTGCAATCATCCCATGTGATTTGAAAGTTATTGAATCTTTGGTTTTCTTCCTTCTTTCTTTTTCTTGGAAGGACACTCATTTGCAAAATGCCTGAGTTGACCGCATTCAAAGCATTTTTCGTTTTGCTTCTTCATTTCAAACCCTGACTTCCCTTTGAAATTATTTGAGTTTGTAGCTTCGCCTCTTCTCATTCTTCGTTTGTTGATGTAATGTTTAAGAAATCCTTTGGTGATAAGTGCAAGATCTCCTTCATCAAGATCTTCATCTTCTAGATTGATGGAGCTATTTTCATCTTTCTCTTGAGAGGTCTTTAGAGCAATGCTCCTTCTTGCCCTTGCTTCTTCATCATCCACAACCTTGGCCTTTAACTTGAGTTCATAAGATGTAAGAGAATTGATTAGTGATTCAATAGGCGTTAAATTTAAATTCTTGGCTTCCTCTATAGCAATTGTTTTGGCATCCCATTCTTTGGATAGAGCATTTAGGATTTTTCTATTTTTTTCACCCAAAGAGTACTCCTTACTCAAGGCTTCAAGATCCTTATTATAATGTCATTGAACCTGCAGTACATTTTGTCAATGTTCTCATGTGGTTCCATCTTGAAGGACTCATACTTGGCAACAAGTAAGGATTTCTTTTGCTCACGAACATCATCGCTCCCTTCATGGATTTCTTTCAACTTATCCCATATTTCTTTAGCAGAAATGCAACCCTTCACGCGAGTTGATTCATTTGCATCCAAGGCATTATATAACACATTCATGGCTTTTGTATTTAACGTCAAGTTTTCCTTGTCTTGTGGAGTGAGCTCATTCCTTGTCTTTTCTCTTCTTCTATTTGTGTGATCATCAATGATAGAAGTTTCAAATGGACCTTTATTGACAACATACCACAAATCAATGTCAATAGATTGCAGAAATATTTTCATTCTATCTTTCCAACTAATAAAATTTGCCCCATTAAACATAGGGGGCCTAGTAACGGATTGACCCTCAAAAAATAGAGCATTGTTGGTTGCCATATTTCTTTACTCAAAAGCAGTTTATTATAGCAATATAATGAGACCAAGCTCTGATACCAATTGTTGGTCCCAAAGCAACCTAAGAGGGGGGTGAATTAGGTTTCTTAAAAAATATATTTTCAGAATTAGTGAGCTTTTTAATTTAGATGCAGATATAACAAAATCAATAGAACAGTAAAGTAAAGTGAGAAAAATTAAAGATGTTTATACTTCCAAGCTAGCAAGCTTGAAGTATCAAATCTCTTGAATGCTTCACACACTTGGTGAGCCAATAATCTTTACAAAGTTGTGAAGTTCTTGCTCACACTAAAACTCTTTTAGTTGAGCCAAGAATCTTACTTACAACCACACTTTCATACAAGATTATCACTCCACTCAAAGTTGAATTACACTCACAATTGCACACTAATACAACAAAGCACTATAGTCAATTTGCACTCAAATTACTCTTTTCTAAGGCTTTTATTCAATGTATTAGATAATTTTTTCTTAATGTCAAAGCAGCTATTTATAAGAGCAATAAGTAGTGGTTGCAACTACTTCCTAACGGCTAAATAATAAATGCACAAAAAGTAGCCGTGGGGGTTTCGGACGTCCGAGATATATTGAATGCGTCCGACACAACGTCCGATCTTCTTACAGTTGTTGAAGAGCTTCGTTCCGACGTCCGTGCATGCGTCCGTTCCTTCTTCCGATAGTGGCTTCGGATGGTCATGTTCGTCCGAGAGAGAAGCAGTAGGATCCCATTTGTTTCTGCCTGTTTGTTCAAACGGTGCAATGCGTCCGAGAAGTTTGACCTAGTTCAGACGGTTCAGTGCGTCCGAAAGTCCTGTTTCCTGCAAAAGCTTGTTTACAGAGTTAAGTGTTTATGTCATCATCAAAATAAGGTTTGGAAAACATGAACGCACTTACACATATTTTCTCACACATATACAAACTGACACACATTTTCTTACACATACATGCATACATATTGTAACACACTTACACACATACTTACACACATTTTTATACACACACACATACTTATATACATTTTCTACACACCATTTTTGCACTTATAGACACACATTTTCACACCTGCACACACTTATGATCATACATTTACATATACTTACACATATTTCAATGCTTTTACACATTATCACACACACATTTTCATGGAATTTCACACACACACACACATTTTCACATGCAAACATACACATATTTTCACACACACATTTATACATATTTTCACACATACACATACACACACTTATATTTTCTCACACACATGTATATATTTTTCCACATATTTTCACATACACACTCTTATACAGATTTTTACATTTACACACATACATTTTCACACATGCACACACTTCCACATATTTTCACATGCTTACACACATTTACACACACTTACACATATTTTCACACTTGCACACACACTTTCACATATTTTCACATCTACACACATTTTCACACACTTATACACATTTATACACACACACACTTATCACAAATTTTAACACTTTCACATATTTTCATGTGAAAAAAATATGTGCAAGTGTGTGTAAATGCGTGTGTGCAAATGTGTTAATATGTGTGTAAATATGTATAAGTATGTGTAAGTGTGTGAAAATGTGTGTAAGAGTATGTAAATGTGAAAATATGTATAAGTGTGTGTAAAAATGTATGCAAGTGTGTGTGAGAAAATGTGTGAAAGTGTATCTATAAGTATGTTTGAAAATATGTGAAAGCATGTGTATGTGAGAAAATATGTATAAATGTGTGCGTGTGAAATTGTGTTAAAATGTGCAAGTGAAAATGTGTTAATGTGTGTAAGTGTTTGTGTAAAAATGTATGTAAGTGTGTAAAAATGTGTTAAATGTGTGTGTGAGAAAATGTGCGAAAGTGTGTTTAAAAAATGTAAAAGTGTGTGTGAGAAAACATGTGCAAGTGTATGTGAAAATGTGTTAAAATGTGTATGTGTGTGTGTGTGTGTGTGTCTAAATGTGTTTGAAAATGTATTTAAGTGTGTATGTGTGTTAAAATATGTACAGTAAGAGTATGTGTGCTAAAATGTGTGTAAATGTGTGAAAATGTGTGTGTGTGTGAAAATGTGTGTGAGAAAATATATGAAAGTGTGTGTAAGTGTGTTTGAAAATATGTGAAAGCGTATATGTGAGAAAATATTTATAACTGTCTCTGTGTGTGTGTGTGAAAGTGCATTAAAATGTGTAAGTGAAAATGTGTACGAGTATGTGTGTGTGTGAAAATATGAGTAAGTGTATGTGTAAGTGTGTTTGAAAATGTGTGCAAGTGTGTGTGTGTGAAAATATGCGTGTGTGTTAAAATATGTGTGTAAAAATATGTGTAAGTGTGTGAAAATGTGTATAAGCATGTGTATTTTAAAATATGTATAAGTGAGTAAAAATGTGTGTTGTATTTGTGTGTGTATGTGAGAAAATATGTGAAAGTGTGTGTGTGTGAGTGTGAAAATATGTGTAAGTGTGTGTGCATAAGAAAATGTGTGTGTGTGAAAATGTATGTAAGTGTGTGTGTATTATGTGCGTGACAGTGTGTGAGTAAGAATGTTTGGTGCGTGAGAAAATGTGTGTCTGTGCATACGAAAATGTGTGAAAGTGTGTATGCAAGTATGAGTGTCAAAATGTGCTTAAATGTGTGTGAAAATGTATGTAAGTGTGCGTGTGTGTCTATGAAGATGTATGTAAGTGTGTATAAGTGTGTGTGTGAAATTTTGTCTATGTGTGTGTGCATGTGTGAAAAATGTGTATAAATGTGTGTGAAAATCTGTGTGTATGTATGAAAATGTGTGTGTGTGTGCAAAAATGTGTGTGTGTGCAAAAATGTGTGTAAGTGTATATATATAAATATGTGTGAAAGTATGTGAAAATGTGTGCGTTAAAATGTTTAAAAGTGTGTGTGTACATGAAAATGTGTATGTGTATGTGTGAAAATGTGTGAAAGTGTGTCAAAATGTGTGTAAATGTGTTTTTGTGAAAATGTGTGTGTGTGTGAGAAAATGTGTGTGTATGTGAGAAAATGTGTCAAGTGTGTATGTTTGAAAATGTGTGTAAGTGTGTGTGAAAATGTGTATAAATGTTTGTAAATATATGTGTGAAAATAAATTATATGAAAGTGTGTGCGGATTTTCACCTTGTTATAATTTGTTGTAGTTAAATGAATTTTTGTGGATTAGATGGATTGTGTATTAAAATCTATATAATAAACGGTTTTAAATAGATAAACCATTTATATCAATTACACTTAAATGGATCAACCATATCCATTTAAGTGTGGATAGTTTTGGATAATAAATAGATTTGAATCCATTTTGCCACCTCTAATCCACACATTACTATTCAACATTCTTGTTTATATGATGAAGAAATACTTCATTATCCTAACTCATATCATAATCAAGCTAGTTAGGGAAGAAAATTATACAGAACTATTAAATTCATTGTTACCACTAATATTTGTGGCATTATCCCACTACCACCCATTATCAAACCGTTATTCCTATGTTCAGCACCATCACTTCCATTGTACAAAACATCATTAATATTTTCAAAACCAATACTCTCATCTTCACCACCACTCTTGTTATTTGGATTTTGTATGTGATTTTAATCTACCTCTTGAATCTTAACTTCATGGAAAGATTCATGTGTGTTAATTATAATCAAAAATTTATTTGTGAGTGAGAATTGTCACGCCCCATTTTTTGGAAACAAAAATGAAATAGTAGAAATAAAGAGAAAATAATAAATGTTTATAATATTACAAAGAGAGAGACTAAGATGGGACTGAAAAAGCGGTGTTTAAAGACCCAAATATGATCTACAATAGGGTTTTTATAAAAATGTGTAAATGAATGAATAAATAATAAATCATCACCCGGTGTCTAAAGTACATCCAAACACTAATCTAAACTTAAGGAAAAATGAAAAATTCTAATGGTTAAAGGTTATAAAAATGTTTAAATCATTGTAGAGAAAAATGAAAAATTCTAATGGTTAAAGGTTATAAAAAAATGTTTAAATCATATTGTAGAGAAACGAAAATAGATAAGTAGATAAATAGATAGGTAAAAAATGAATAACACAAATCATATACTAGATGACTCCTAATATGCGAAAACAGATGAAAGGATTCAGGAGTTTCATTATGGAAAGAGAAGGCTAGACTATACTACAGGTAACCTAAGCACACTTTCACCCCAGTGAAATCGATTGCGAGATTTAATTCATATTTTTAATAAATTAATCCAAGTTTATATAAATTCTGGATGGACTAAAATAAATATAAGAAGAAGGAAAAATGTGTGGAAATCGCAGAAGAAGGGACCTTACCATGTTAGCATTAAACCAACACGGGAGGTTTAGCTTCCATACCAATGTTGGACCGATACAAAACAAGAGAATTTCTACACTTGCATTGGACTAGTGTAGAGCGTAGCATAAGACGATATACACAAAAATATGTATAATTAACGTAACAAAATAATAGATAGATAGAGGCACATAAAACACGTAAACACACAAAACACATACTGGCATAAATGTTTAGCATAAAAAACCTAATAAAGCAGTAAACACATAGTGTATAATCCTATCTAATATATCAGGCACATAAGCCCTTTTTATAAGCCGTAAACTATATAGAATAATGATTATAATAAAAGAAACAATAACAATAAACTAAAGAAAGCGACTAACATTTAGCACATAAATCAACTATTACACATAAAGGATTTAGAAGTATACCTCTAGACGTGCTAAAAGTACAAATTTTCCTATTTTTAGTTCAAGTCATGAACAAACGAATCATCGTACCAATATAAAATGACAAAAGTATAAGTGACACTCAAACAAACAAAATTACATTATCAGCTAACAAAAGAAAATTTAATTACTAAAATTATGCCAATTCGTCAAAAAAGAAGTCAAATGGAGATAATTCAAAACAAAATAGGCTTAATTAGATGAAATTGTAACATTAAGGAGTAAATGACAACATTCCCACATTCCCAAGCAATTAAATTATCAACAATGCTAAGAAAAATAACGAATCTACCAGCAAACATAAAAATTAAGAAGAAAAATAAACTCAATTA